>JACAVU010000011.1:7160818-7291993 GCA_014183005.1 Castanea mollissima | reverse complement strand
GGAGATCAATCCTCAGATGAATTAATATCAAATCAAGAGGAGTACAGGGATCGAGATAATAGTCCAAGGCTGATGGAGATCTCTAGCTTAAGGGAAGGTGCCTTTGGTAATGGCGCTAAGGTAAATGAGATGCAATTTGATGAAAGGGAAAAATCTCCAACATCTTGTTGAGGTTTGAACTACTATTTCTACTATCATTTATAATGAATTTAGTTGCTTGGAATTGTCAGGGTGCTCAAAAACCCTCCTTTCAAAACTTTGTTCGTGATTTGGCTCAAGCTTACTCCCCTGCTGTGATGATCATTTCAAAAACTAAGGTTGGAGGAGCTCGTGCCAAAAGTATTTCAGATTATCTCCCCTTTAATGGAGCTATTCATGCCAACACTATTGGCCTTACTAGTGGGCTTTGGGTTCTTTGGGACTCCACTCAAGTAGAAATTTCGGAGCTTACTTCCACGGAACAAGAAATACATGTTCTAGTCAAGGTATTGTCCTCAAATATCTCTTGGCTATTGTCTGCTATCTATGCTAGTCTTAGGTATGCTGAAAGAAAACTCATTTGGGAAAACTTATCAACCATTGCTACTCCACATTCTCTTCCATGGATTTTAGCTGGGGACTTCAATGAGGTTTTGACTAGAGAATATAGCTTGGGGGGTAGGGCCGTAACAACCATAGAGCCCTAAAATCAGGAATGTCTTGACAAGTGTAGATGATTGACCTTGGGTTCTCTAGCCCTAGGTACACTTGGTCAAACAGGAGATCTTTGACCCAACTCATACAAGAACGAATTGATAGGGTGTTTGTCACGTCGGATTGGAATGAGATTTACCTAGATTCTAGTGTTCAACACTTGGAGAAAATTCAATCTGATCATTGTCCAATCCTTCTATCCCTACATAATCCCCCTATGCTAAATCTCCCTCGACCCTTTAGATTTCAATCTATCTAGCAATTGCACCTAAATTTCTTGGAGGAGGTTACAAATGCTTGGGCATTGTGTGTGCCTTTCCCGGCCGGTGTGAACTCATTTACAACCTCAGCAAAGGTGTGGAATAAAACTCATTTTTGGAATATCTTCCATAGGAAAGATAAACTTCGTGCTAGATTAAAAGGCATTCAGGTGGCACTCTCACACCACCCCACTAATTTCCTTGTTGAGTTGGAGAAGACTCTGAGGCTTGAATTTGCTGAAGTTTCCAAACTTGAAGAGGAATTCTGGGCCATGAAGTCTCATATTAACAGGTACATTAAGGGGGATATAAACACTACCTTTTTCCATACTTCTATTCTAGTCTGAAGAAAAAGGAATCGCATTTTGGGGATCAAGGATAGTGTTGGGAATTGGTTAAAAGAGGAATCAGATATTGCTTAGTACATCAGGCAAAGCTTTTATGCATCTTTTCTCTACTTGTTAGAGCTTCTCCACACTTGCAGATTGGCATCCTCCCTTTTGGAAGTGTGCTTTACTAGACACTGAGAGGGATCGTCTTGCCCTTCCTGTTACTGATGAAGAAATCTCTTTGGCCCTTTGGTCTCTCAAGCCTTCAAAGGCTCCCGGTCTGGATGGCCTTCATGTAGGCTTCTTCCAAAGATATTGGCTTATTGTTGGTGAATTAGTCAAAACAGACGTAAAAAACATCTTATCTTCAAGTATGGTGCCTAATTATCTTAACAAGACTTTGATTACATTAATTCCTAAGTCTCATATCCCTGAGTCTCTCAATAATTATCGCCCGATTGGGTTATGCAATACTGTTTATAAATTGGTCACTAAGATTATTGTAGCTAGGATGAGACCTACTCTATCAGATCTTGTGTCTCCTCTTCAAACAGATTTTGTGCCAGGAAGAAAAGGGGTGGATAATGCCATCATAGTGTAAGAGCTAATCCATACCATGTCTCAAAAAAAAGGAAAAGACGGGTTCATGGCAATCAAGATTGATTTAGAAAAAGCTTATGACCGTTTAGAGTGGAAATTCATCAAAGATACTCTTTCTCTGTTTAAGTGTCCCACCAATCTTATTGCCTTGATTATGAGCTGCGTTACATCTTCATCTATTTCAGTCTTATTTAATGGAGGTGCACTTGACCCTTTCCTTCCATCAAGGGGCATTCGGCAAGGAGACCCCCTATCCCCATATCTCTTTATCCTCTATGAAAGTTCAAATAACGTGTAAAACACTATGAATGTTTAGACCCCCAAATTACAAATTACCAATTCAAGCTTAATATCAAACAATTAATGTGCGGAATATGAACTCAAGCTTAAACTCAGAATTGATAAATAATCTAAACCAAATAAAATCACATCCACAGCAGAAATTAAATGGCAAAGATTAAGGGAAGAGAGATGCAAACACAATGACAACACAACGATGTGTTATCAAAGAGGAAACTGAATCATCGGCGTAAAACCTCTCCGCCGCCCTCCAAGCAGTCAATAATCCACTAAAGAATGTAGTTGGGATACATGGACAACAGAAGACCATCTAAGCCTAATCTACCCAGTGTACCTAAGCCCTCCAAGCTCCTACTCTAATGAGGTTGCGCCGAACCTATTTCTTCTTTAGCTTATCGGATTCCGCTACAGCCCATAACATCAACCAATGTGAAATTGGTCCCTTCTTAACTGTTTCCCAAAGCACTAAACAGCCTTCTCACAGATATGGGTATGGTGAGAAAAGGTTTTGGTAATGTACCTCTCAAGGATGTATCAATGGAGAGGAAGAGAGTAGACAAATTTGAAGAGTCTCTATGTGAAGATTGTGGATGAGTCAATCTTGTTTTTCTCTAAGGTTTTTCTCTCAAAGTTCTCTCTAGAAGCTCTCTACATTTCGTGGGTATAAGAGGTATTTATACTAGGGTGAGAAAGGAATGCGAAGAGTCATATTTTCCCAAATAGGGTTGGTTGGCGGCTTGGCCTCGCGACTTGACTAAGCCACGAGTTCAAGCCACGAGCAAACAGAATAACCAGACTGGACTTTTTGTCCTGTAGTGCTCCAGTTGGCGTGACTATTCAACTTCTCAGCATGCTTCACTCGTGTGCATCATCTGGCGGCTTAGAAGCCGCGAGTTACCCACGAGATCTAGCTGTGAGTCCTGTTTTACTGCACATTCTTGAGCATTTCTTCACACTCTCTTACACACTAACTTTATATGAATTCCACCTAAATACAGGGTTTCTAAGTGCTGAATTACAAGCAAATTGACATGGAATAAAACTAACAAAATGGTTGATAAATTTCAACCTTACACTCTGCATGGAGATTCTTGGAGCTTTTATCACGGAAAAGTGTCACGCTAAACTTTAGGACCCTGTTAAAGCTTCCCAAGGAGGGATTGCCTTCTCACACCTATTTTTCGCCGATAATTTGGTCCTTTTTGCTAAAGTTAACCAAAAGAATTGCCTTGCAGTCCGGGATGCCCTCGACTCCTTCTGCGACCTCTCTAACCAAAAAATCAGCAATGAGAAGTCTCGAGTTTTCTTTTCTCCCAATGTCAGCCCGCTAGAAAGAGAGATTTTGTGATATTTTGGGATTCAGTTCTGCCCCTTACTTGGGAAAGTACCTTGGATTCCCTATTAAGCACACATTAGTGCCCATGATTTCAATTTTGTTCTTGAGAGAGTTCAAAATAAACTAGCTGGTTGGAAGGCTCACCTGCTTTCCTTTGCTGGGAGATTGGTGCTCACACAATCTGTGATATCAACGATACCGAATTATGTCATGCAATGTTCAACATTAGCATCCCTTTTTTAATGGCATTGCAGAGCTACCACTTTTTAATGCCGATTACATGTCACGTCATCTAATGCCATTGCAGCTACCACTTTTTAATGCCGGCCAAGTCGTTGACTGAGTTGAGCGCGGACCCAACTGGTAACAACATGAAGCTACCCTTTCGACTGAAGCATGAGCAGCACCCCAAATTAAGAGAGAACAGAAGAGAAGACAACGCGTGTGTCCAAAGAAATATTAATGTCATCTAATGCATGCCATTGCAGCAGCTACCGTTTTTATTTCTCTCACTTGCTTTCTCTCACACCATTTTGGAGGTCCACCCCACCATTAATCTCTCTCTTCTCTTCTTTTCCTTTCACCTGTATCTTCCTTGCCTGCCATCACTTTCTCAGTTTCTCTGTAACTCTTTATTTTTACTTTTCATTATTTCTCCACCTACCGCGAACCGTCTCGGTCCTCTGTCCATATTTAGTGCCTTATAAATTTCTTCACCAACCACATTGTACAATGAATGTGCATGGTACTGGTAATCACAGAAATACGACTCACTAGCCATCAAAGTCTCGGTCCTTTGTCCATATACCCTTATAAATTTCTTCACCAACCACTTTTTACAATGAATGTGCGTGGTACTGGTAGGCACAGAAATACGACTCACTAACCATCAAAGCCTCGAGCTTTATCTTTGTAAGTTTTCAGAGATGATAACAACGACATCGTATTGAGAGAAGAGATGTCTAACTAGCTGAAACGAGGTCGCATTACAAAAGCGGCAAAGTGTACCGTTTCATTTAAATGGAACGGTGTCGTATTAGAGATAATCTTCAGATTCCCCGTGTGCTAAATTACCGGCGTGTTTAGCACGTGATTTTCTGTAAAAACGTGTACGGCTTTGATTTGTTGTAGAGTTAGTTAGGTTTGTTATTCAGTTTAGGAATTGTAACGGCTAGTAAGTTAATTAATAAGGCTATTTTCAAAGACCCTTGAACAAATTCATTAATGTCAACAGAATTAGATTTTTTCTCAATTTTCTTTTATGATCCGTTTTGATAGAGGGGAGGAAAAGGGAACAGAGTAGAATAGAGTAGATTTAATATGAAATTAGTTTATTTTAACCAACTCTACTTTACTCTCATTCACTCTCCCTCCTTCCCCTCCATTTAAACAGGCCATTAAGTTCTTAGTGATTTTTGTTTTTAGGATTTGTAATGTGATATTAATCGTTTATCTATACTTTGCTTCAAGTTTTACCTTATGATAAAATATGACAAGACTAAAATTTTTTAAAAGAATTTTTGGCTATTGTAGTTTACAAAGTCCCCTTGCCTTTCCTATTAAGTTATGAAAATAGATTTAAATTTTATACAACTGTCATGAGAGTAACTTATGTAGCACTCCTATTTAACATAAGGAGCATTGGAGTAAAACTACTACAGAGCTCTCCTAGTATCAAGCACTTTTAAACAATGTTTCTGTATGTTAAATTTTTGGAAAGAAAATGAAACTTTCCCATAGTTTTTAATTGGATTCTTTTTTCTTTTTTTAGAAAGTTTTAACTCGATGCTTTTAGTAATGTCAACTATACGTATATTTAAAGATCAGGGGGTGGGGGTGGGGGTGGGGGTGTGATATCTTTAGCTCTAGTAACTATTGTTAATCACTGATGCTAATAAAAAAGGTGAATTATAATTTGATACTAATCTCACTAAATATTTTGTGTTTTTGTCATTCATATGTAATGGCTAACAAGACCTTAATAATTTCAATAGTATCAGGGACTCATTTTTTGTCACACTTGAAATTCTCTCACTTCACAAGCCAAATGTATTTTCAAACTCATCCAATTCATCTTTGTCACAACAACATCGTCAGCGAGATAAACAAAAAAAGGATTACCTGTCAATCCTATCAACAATTTTTTTTTTTGATTTCCTGTCAATATGAAGCTGAAGCTAGTAATCAATTAATTGCATGTGGTTTCTCAAAAAATAAAAAATAGTTGCATGTGAAGTTGAAGCATTTCAATTGAACTAAGATATTTTTCAGTAAATAGAAAATGCAATCGTGTCTTAGCAAAAAACATTTTAGAGGGAAACTATCTGGTGGACGCATGGCAAATGGAAGATGTTTCAGGATGCAACAAATAATTAAAGGCACAAGCCCTGCATTTATCTCAACTGTAGACACAAAATTGAATTATATGATTCCAGGCATAATTTTGACAGCATTTACACAGATGTGAATTATAGTCATATATTTTAGAAGAGGTTCATAGATGAGTAAAAGAACCATAGGTGAGTAAAAGAACCATTTCAATGGATACTATCCAAGCTAATTGATATTCCATCCAAGGATATAGTCTGCTTGCACTCATAGGTGAGTAAAAGAACCATTTCAATGGATACTTAGTATGATGGTGAAAGCAACGCACATTTAGATATTAATATTAAGTGAAAAATTTAATGAGACCATATTTCATCATCCATTGTTGTAATTGTTATTGGTGATATTAGTGACGATATTCCCAATTCAATGAGATCAACTACAACTGCTTAGCACACAGACTAACTGAACTAGCTTCACTATAAACTATATACATCTAAAGCGACGTGAGATAAACATAACTTAAAGAAATATGAAAATCCCACATTATATGAAGAATTAATTTTCTCCTCAAATAATACATTGGTTTCTTTTATTCAAAAGAATACATGATTAAAGAGTGGAATCATAGTAAACCATCAAAGAGGAACAAAAAAAGCAGCACTAAAACAAACAATGCAACAAAATAGTACACCATAGAGTACCATCACCAAATAAAACTTTAATACTACTACACATAGGCATCAAAGAATATGTTTAATGAGTTTCTGGAATCAAATTCTTTAAATTGCAAAACTAACACCAACTCATACAAGTTGCAGACCAATGAAAATATTTTGTTGATTTTTTTTTCAAAGCAGGCAGAAACTTCTGCACCATGGATGATTTTCACCTGCAAAGAATGAAGAGGGAGACAAGCTACTACAACAATTCAGGCCAAAACATTTAAAACAAATTAAAATGAAATATGCTATAGACAGGACCTCGTCAATGTAAATTAAAAGGTGGGAGGGGTGGAAGAGTGGATACGACCTTCATTCTAATCAAAAGAAGTACTCTTAAATTAACAGACACAAGAAGAAAGCAATTAGATTTGGTAAAGATTATTACAGGAATTTTTTTTTTTTTTAATTGGAGAGGAAGAGATTTGAAAGAAAAGAAGCGTTTGAGTTGCCAAAAATGCAAGTTCAAGTATTCACGGCTATACCTTGTTAGCTAATGTTGGTTATAAGATACACCATTGAAATACTAGGGAAGGCACGTGCTGGACTTTGTAAAAATCGGTTCCTCCTTTGATAAGCCTATCTTTGAATGACTTTGGCATCCATATGATCTCCAATTCCCGGAGGTTTTTGATGAATCTTAGTGCATCTGGAATCGTGTTTAAACACATGCATGCTACAATTTCCAAACGGCAGAGACCGGGCATGGCTCCTTTCTCCACCCTCCACTCCTTTAATTTGTCTAAACGACAAATGACAAGAGATTGAAGCAGAGGAAATCCTCCTTTAGAACAAACCATAGTGTCCCCTGAGAAGGTCTTATGTAAAAGGCGGAGGATTTTTAAGTTGGGCAAATTCTCAAATGTTGCCATTGGGTCAACGTTAAGCCGAGTGTTGCGCAAGGTTAACTTGGCAAGATTTGGAGAGAATTGGTGAACTTCTGGGAGCTTATTTATTATCATGCGTAGGCTTAGCTTATGTATATGAGGACAACTTGACACTATTTGTATTGCATCTTGGGCTGGTTCCTTATAATAGCGCCACACGCCTAGAACCCGAAGATGGTTTAATCTGAAACTTGGGGCCATTTGGATGGTTTTGGGCTGAACATTCTCCAATGTCTGCAAATAACAAAGATTAGCCAGTTCCAACTTCTCACTTACTTTGTATTTACTGGGTAAGTATAGATGCCTCAATTGTTCCATCTTCTTAAACACATTTGGCACACTCATTGCATGAGACCTCAAATCTAGTGTCTGCAAGCACCTCAAATTGCCCAAGGATGATGGCAAGCTTGTCATAGTGCTATTTTTTATAGATAAAAATTTCAAGTGGATGAGCAATCCAATGTCTTCGGGTAAGTTTCTGGTGTAATTTTCTAGATTCAAGACTCTAAGCAACTTGAAATTCTTGAAACAAAGTTCTTTTACATACACATGATTAAGATGAAGCATAGAGTAGAGAAGAGACCTAAGGTAAGGATATTTTTTTAATTTGATTCCCTGAAGGCATTCATCACTTGATTTCCAGTTGATAGCAAGTCTTCGAATTTTTCCAATATGCTCTTCACTTAGTCCCAATGAACGAATATTGGACACTAGGAGAAAATTTTCCCTTTGGGCTTTTGCTAAGCAAAAGTCATGCATAAGATCATGGATTTGACAAGTTTTGATCCTTCCAAGTGAGTCAATTTTTTCCACATGAACCATACACCTCTGCACTAGCTCCTGTAAATATCGCTCTCCCTCATCCTCCATTGTATCCTCTCCATCTCCTCCATGCTGAATTTGGGGTATAAAACCTTCTGCCATCCACATTCGTATCAATTCTTTTGACCGTATCTCAAAACCCTTAAAGAAAAGGCCTAAATATAGAAAACATGGTTTTAAGTTACAAGGTAAATCATTATAACTTAAAGTGAACACCTTATTAACTCCAAAGTTTTCTTTATGTGATTTGACATATCTAAGCACATTCTCCCAGTCTTCTTGTGTTTGTTTTGCAGCTAATAAGCCTCCAAGTATAGTGATGGCCAATGGTAAACCTCCACAATATCCAATCATTTCCTTCCCCAACTTCTCCATCCTAGTTTTGCTTATAGAGTCTGGATCTGGAAAGCCACCAACAAATAAATTAATATCATTTTTTTTTCTACTGAGCAAGGACAAATAGAATAATAACATCAAATTATATTTTAAAATTTCGAAAACTAACAAATAACTTCAAATTTAAATAAACCATTGATGGTACATCCATTTGGAGAAATTTGCTCCAAGCATATGGAATATACTAATATATGGCTTTTGGCCCATATACAGGCTCTCGGCCAGTATCAATTTTCATTAAATTATTTATAGTGCAATTAAACTTAAATAAGAAGTTGTAATCTCATTTTATGTGCGGTAATATTTTATCAAATAATTTAGAAACTTTCAAAGGCTAGGCCTTTTTGTAAGTGCTAGTGTTGTTTCCCATTCTCACCTCCTTCTCCATTCTCTGTATATTCTGTGTTACTAATAATAAAATAAAATAAAATAAAAATGATAAGTCAACCTACAAGTTTGTTTTTCTTTTTTTCTTTTTTTTTATGGCTCAATCACAATGTTTTTTATTTTTTCATCATTTGACCATATTTAAAGGGTAACTTATACATACCTCTCCTAACTAAGGAAGTCAATACCGTACCGAAGGCTGCACCGATTTGACCACCGGTACGATATATTTCGGATACCGGTCAATACCGGTGTACCGTTTCGGGTTTACCGCTATTTTATATATATATATATATATATATATATATATATATAGACACACACACATACCAAAATCTCTAGAACCATGTTTATAAACATATAATATTTCACTTATATTATAGTAAATATAAAAGTTTATTATAAAATATTACCTCAATTCAAAACAAATTATTTATAATTTTAGACTTTAGTTTAGTATCAAATAAAAGAAAAAAAAAACACAATATAAAAAATAGAAAACTTAGTTGTTTATTGCATAGTAAGAAAATAAATAATACTAAGAAGTTAATATAAATAAGTTACCATTATACCTTTACAAAAATTTAAAAATTAAAAAACTTGAAAAAAAAAAAAAGGCTTTTTTCTGTACCGGCCGGTACGCCCGGTATCGGCCGGTATTGCCCGAAATTGGCCGGTATGGCCGGTACGCAGCCAGTACGGCCGGTATATTTTCCGGTACAATATAGAAGTGTACCGGTACCGGTGCACTGGCCGGTACGGTACGTACCAGCCGGTACGGCCGGTACCGGTACGGTATCGGCCACACTGCTCCTAACACTTTGAGAAATGACACTTCATCCTAAACTTTAATTGAAATAACACTCATTTTCCTTGAGGTTTGAGAAAATTAACAATCTTTCTGTTAATAACACTAACCGAAATTTTAAATTTTAAAAAGATTCCTTTGACCAAACCACTTCTATTAAAGTAAACTACCAAAAGTGTTTTTGCTTCTTTTCAAGAGACGAGAGGGCATAGATGCTTGACTGCAAAATAAGGAGGACTATTGAAAGAGGAAATGTGTTGGGTTGTCGGGTTCTACTCAAGTGAGAGAGAAAGGACATTGGTTTCTAACGGGAAGTGTTTTAAATTAATGCCGTTTACTAATTTCATTAAATAGCCACATAGTTGAATTTTGAGAGAGAATCCTATAGGGTACAAGATAAGGTACTATATCTAAGTATAAGTACAAGTATCATTGGGCTTTCACTCAAACACCAATTGAAAGTCACAATTGAGTGGATATATTATTATACATAATATATTCAAATTAAAGTTTGTACAATGGGTTTTAATTGGTTTATATTCATTAATTCAATTACTGTTCAAAATAGTTTTTGGACCAAATGATTTTAAATTGTTAAAGTTGTTAAATGATTGATTGTTTGAAAGCAACAAAAGAGTAAAATGGAAGCAAGATTTTTTACCGCGGCAAAAAGCTCTTGATGGCCACATTTTCACTGTATGATTATAAACCCAATGTAGTTTTATATGGTAGAGAACCCTAAGTTAATCCTAGACGAACCTTGGGCCAACTAAATATATTTGGAAGCTTAAGGTGATAAATTAAGTGGGGTTTTTTATATTGAAATATCAATTAAATAAATTTATTCAAAATTAACATAACCAAGATTAAATTGATGAATTAATACTAACTGACTAAAGTTAATTTCAAATAACGATCAAATATCATGGTTCAAGCATAAAATTTAACAAAAAGAAATGAAAATTTAAAATTCTTTCATACAGGAATTTATCTTAGACAAGGTGATGCATCATTATAAATTTTGATTTTGGTGTTAAGAATGAGATAGAGATTGTTTGTAGTGTGATTATGTGGGAGATTATGTGGCTAATGTTGTCAATCTCTATAAAATAATGGTTTACAAAAATTAAGGCCTCAAAAAAAAAAAAAAAAAAACTTTCCCCAAAAATTTTATGGTTTTCAATTAGGTTAAGTTTCTATTGGTCTAATATTTTGGAGACCTTTTTGAAGGTGAGAAAAACACTGTGCGGCCTTTTATTTTTTTAACCACTTAATACAATTTTGGAAATTGCTAAAAGTACTACAAATTTCACTACACAAATCATACAACCTAATATAACAACAAATTTAATTGGTGGGTTTCAACCAAATAATAAATGAATGATTAGTTTTTTTTATTTTTTATTTTTTTGATTGATAACACATCACTTTTTAAGCTCCATATTGTAAAATTTGTCCTAATATCACTCTACAATTTTAGCTCTTTTTATTATGTGATGGGGCCTTGAATTGCCACTAGACTAAATTATGATTATTATGCTTGCTTTACAAGTACATAGGTCTACAATATTTTTAAGCTTCTTATGCCATAATATATATCTAAGGTGTATTATGAGATTTTGAATGTCATGATCAATTAGGAAATGCAGAAGAAAATTGTCATTGGTAGTGCATGAACACATGATGATGATGATGATGATGATGATGATGGATAACAACAATTCTTGGACAAATGGAAGCATCATGTGTGGATAGCGTTGTGAGTCCTTGCTTGACATGTGATTTGTGAGTCGTGTCTATCCTTAAAAAAATGTTATATCCATAACATTTTCACAACAAATCATAAGTGGCAGGTTTTTATTGATTGTTACTGTTGAGTAAAAAAGTAATTTCAATGGTGGGTTCAAATTAAAACCAATAATAACTTACTACCTATGAATTATTGTAAAAATGTTGTGGACGTAGAATGCTTAAAAAAGAAAAATGCTCAAAGTTTGTTTCTACCTATCACCATTGTGGTATTGCTAGACTAATTTGTCCAAATTATTTCAAATTAAAATCTAAGAATGGTGTGTCTCAATCTAGGACAAGAGATAGTCAACTTCTAAAAAATTTCAGATTGTACCCCAAGTCATTCTCAAATGAATTTTGATTTTACCCTTAATACACTCTGTTTTTCATGATTTTGCGCCTACAATACAAAGCCAAAATTTTGTGTTGGGTGGGTGAAATAAGATTTTTCTAAGTGAGTGTGATTTAAATAGTCGGTGGATTAATTCTGTCAAATTATTGAGGATATATATATATATATATATTTCCTTTTTATTGTTTTATTTTTTATTTTTATGCTTTTTGCTCAATTTCTGGAGAAGAATATAGAGGTTATACTCCACACCTAAAAAGGTGCTCCACGTAGTTCTTCCCTAAAGCCCCTATTAACTAAGGTAAACAACATAAAATAAAATAGGTTAAAATGCAAAACACACCCTTTGAATTTTACCACTTTTTATTTTAGCCCTCTAAATTTGCATTTGGTCATTTTAGCCCTCTAAATTTCAAAACTCCTCAATTCAATCATCCGTTAAACAACAATCCATTTCTACCATTAATTATGTTAGTCATTTCACACTAAATATGTTTTATGCGTGTAACATTTTCATCTGCTCTTCCTTATTCAATTTAATTACAAAAAAAAAAAATTCGAAAATTGTCTTCAAATTAACTACCAAAAAGGAAAAATTAATAAAGTAAGACTAAATATTAATTGTACCTTTTCTATGAGATATTATCTTATCAAGTAATTCCAAACTCCATTTATCATTTAGATGCTGCAATTCATAAAGGAACCCTCTAGGATCTGCATGCAAAGACACATCTTTGTTACGAGAGGTAAGCAATATTTTGCTGCCCGTATTCTTCTTTGGGAAGGCTGCACATAAACTATTCCAAGCCTCAATTGTCCAAATATCATCTAAAATCACCAAACACTTCTGCTTTTGTTGAACTTGACGGAGTTTCTCAACGAGTTCTGCATCACTCATTTTTTTAATTTCATCCCGTCGATCTTTAGATTGAAGACTAATAAGAATTTCTTCCCAAACATGTCTTCTTTGACATTGTTGAGAAACATATACCCAAGCGCGGCAATCAAAGTGCCGCTTGACTATGTGGTGATTATAAACCATCTTGGCAAGAGTGGTCTTTCCTAGACCACCCATACCACATATGGAAGCAATTCTATTGCCTTCTTCTTCTTCCAGTATAAACTCCACCAATTTTTTTACATCATTGTCGAACCCAACAACGTCATCTTCAAGATAAGAGTAAGTTTCCCTTTGCTGTCGTTGCCTCTCATTCAAAGAACCGGACCCACCTCCTTGTATTATAGATTCTCTTATGCCATAGTCTCGGAAACTAGTTTTCAAAATAAAAATTTTCGCCTTGATATTTACAATCTTTGACCCAACCTTGTGCATTGTAATTCCTTCATACAAGATGCAAGCACACCTCTTGAGGACGCCTCCTTCCTCTCTGGATGCAACTTTGAGGGCATATGTCGCAATGATATCTTCTGCATCATAAGCAAGATCTCTTGTTTCAGCAACCCACTGCCTTAGAATATCTGATTCATCCTGCCTCGCATCTGCATCCTTTAATAAGCTTTGCATCAGTTTGAGCTCAGTTTGTAGCAGCTCAACTTGATCACTCACCCCATACAAGAAGTTTGATTCTTGTATGAGCAAGTCACCAATCCTTGACAAGACACCGGAAACAATAGGCTCAGCCATTTCTTTTTTACGAAAGGAGGACAAGTGAGAGATGATCTGAAAGCAGCAGATGGCTATGAAGGAGAAGATGGAGACAGAGAGGAAATTGTGGAGCTTATAAATTGAATATTGAAAACAACTTGAAGAAAGAAAGCAGATGGTTGTGATGGGGAGTTGGGAACGGAAGGAATAAGCGATCTCTTTCTCTCTCGCTTGAGCATCTCCCTACAAATTGTTTTCTAAACTTTTACTCCTCTTTCTCCATTTTTACATTTCTTGTCTTGTTTGTTTAACGGTTGTGATACCTTACTTTGATACTCCATTATCGTGCATCTCTTTTCTTTTGCGAGTCCTTGGAGGAGAACAAATTCAAGAAATATCTAATTCTGAAATATTTCTTATTTATCATATGAATTTTTTTAACCTTACTTT
Source organism: Castanea mollissima (assembly GCA_014183005.1). Lineage (NCBI taxonomy): Eukaryota > Viridiplantae > Streptophyta > Magnoliopsida > Fagales > Fagaceae > Castanea > Castanea mollissima. The sequence goes on along the minus strand of JACAVU010000011.1, from coordinate 7,277,926 downwards.
TATTTGTGGTTTTAGTCTTCTTTCTATTAACATTTAAATTTATAAATTTAATTTATGAGTCATTTATCATTAGAATTCATAATTTTTAACATATAATTCAAAAAATAATTAATTATTCTTTGTACCCATATTATTGTTAATTGTTGAATTGAGTTAAGACTTATGGCCTGTTTGGAAGTTAAAAAAAGGAGGGGAAGTAGAGTAAAGGAAGGGAGAGTAATTCAATTACATTGTTTTGAAGTTTTTTAAGGGATGAGGGGAGGAGTTTGGAGGGGTTTCAATTACCTCCAACCCCTCATTTTTAATTCTCCAAATTGGAGAGATTTGGAGGGTGAGTAAAGTAGATAAATTATTGACCAAATAAATTCTTCAATTTACCCTTTCTAAATTAACAAAATTACAAAACAATTATATAAATAATCTTTATTTGTTTCCTGAGAAAATTTAACACTACAAATAACAAATCTTCCCAGTACTTTCTTACAAACCAAACACAATTTCTACTAAATTTAGTATCTTTACAGTGTCTATCCAATATTTTCCTAAGGACTCGATTTCTATTTGACAGAACTCGAGTCCAATGGACTCGAGTTCTATGTCTACCTGGACTGCCTTTCCACGTCAGCTACGAATAATGTTGAAATCAACTTCAAAGCAGTTGATTTAGCATTCGAAAATCGAGTCCAAAGGACTCGATTTGTTATATACCAAATTAGTTTCAAACCTTGGCTAACTAATAATATAGTTTGATTTTTATAGTTATTTTAAAAAATTTGCCCTGCCTTTCCCTTTTCGCGATGCTCTGCCATCTCTTCCCTGCCTTCCTCTACCAACTCCTCCTCTACCAGCTCCTGCTCGATCAGACCCACGGCAAACCAGCAGCAAAGCATCGCATCTAAAGACCCACAGACACAAAAGCTTTGAAAAACCCCACTTTTTTTCTGTCCAACGTCTCTTATGCTCTTTGATAACTTCTTAACTCTTCGACAACTTCAGAAGCCAAAAATACTTCCTTGGAATTATCCCAAATGTGCCAATCTGATGCTTCTCTTTTTGTATCTTGGTCTCTTCTCTTTTTCTCCGTTGTTTCTTGTGAGCTTTGCAATACAATTTTTTCATCGTGGTCTCTGCGTGTTCCTCTACTCTCGGTCTTCTTCGTTTTTTCTATCAGATCTTTCTCTGGTTGTTACCGCTTCTCTCTATTAGTTTTTGAGTTTTGCTTTGGGATATCAAGTTATGAACGATGAAAGGTAAAAAAGCCAACTGCCAAGACTTTTATTTTGTAAATTTTGAAATGTAAGTACATATTGGAAGAGAACATGTGGAGGAGATAATATGAAGATTATGAAAATAAATAAAACCTAAAAGCAACAGGGAATGAGAGATATTACAAATTGACATGATGCTAAAGTGTATATATTAGTAAACTATTTAAAAAAAAAAAAAAAAAATTGCCTAAAATTAAGTAACTTGAAGGAGTTGAGAAAAGAGAAGAACCTAAGAAAGGGAAGAAATCATGGTTTTAAAAACCGAACCGGACATCAAACCGTTTTTAAAAAAATTTCCGGTTTTTCCCGGTTTTTGGCCGGTTTTTCGGTTGTTGACCGGTTATTGACCGGTTTTTGTGCTTTTAACCGGACCGGACTGCACCGCTTTTTCCGGTTGAACCGGTCGACCGGCCGGTCCGGTCCGGTTTTTAAAACTATGGAAGAAATACATTCTTGAAAAGCATTAGATACAGCTTGAAGATGTAAGGACAATTGTTTATTAATTTTATTTACTGGGTCTTTTGTAATACTTATTAAACCAAATGTAAGAGTACATTATGATTATAGAAATATATTACTTCGTAATATTTGTATATATTTCATTTTTAATATTATTTCATAATATTACATATTTCATCTTATATTAGAGCCAATTTAGATTTCAATAATTAAAATTTGAGAAATATTTAAACCTGAACATGTTAACATTTGATTTAATTTAAAATAATCTTGTACATCGCAAGGGTTAGCGACTAGTTGATAAAAAATAGAAAGCATAATTACAACAAACCCATTAATCATCAATTACAATCAATCAAGATAAAATATGTGTCTAAACTAATCCTTCAATTAATTAAAACATATGACTAACACGTGATTGACTTAACTCTTTTTTTTTTAGGTAGGCGTGATCGACTTAACTTTATTACTGATCAGTTCACTACTGTTTTCAGTGGGCTCTTTAGTGTGACTACATCATTTAGTCTTAGGCATTTGGTCATTTGCAAAATACGACACCATTGTACAATAGAGATGCCCAAGCGAGAAGCGTCTTTCACCTTTTTAACATTTCTTTTCTTGTTTGTTTAACGGTTGTGATACCTTGCTTGGATACTCCATTCTTGTTCATCTCTTTTCTTTTGTGTCTGTCCTTGGATGATGAATAAATCTAAGAATTATCTTATTCTGCAATCTTTCTCATTTATCACACTAATTTAAATTTTTCTTTTTAACTTTACTTTTATTTGTGGTTTTAATCTTTGTATTTTACATTCAAATTTATAAATTTAATTTTTTATGAGTTGTTTATCATTAGAATTCACAATTTCAACATATAATTCAAAAACAATAATTAATTATTCTTCCTTCTTGTTTTATTGTTAATTGTTAAATTGGGCTAAGAATATTTATTCCTCAGTCTTTTGCATCATGCTCATTTATGTGGAAACTGTGAGTACTTGTTCCTTATAAATCAATGTTTTGTTTAGGAAAGATTATTTAAATGCAGTAGTACTGGAATCAAAGTAGCAGTAAGACCACCGCGTACCTTTGGTGCAGTGGTCACTCCACGAGTATAAGTGCTTGTGGGGTATAGGAGCAAGGGTCGGGATTCAAGTCTCCAAGAGAGAGCATCACACACATATACACTTAGATTAAGTTAAAGTAAATTTTCTATCTTATATAAAAATAAATAAATAAATAAAAGAGTTAGGGCTTTTTTGTGTTGGGAAAACTTTATATTTTTAGAAAATGTGCTGAGACTATGTACACTTAAATTTTAGAGTAATATTTGTTTCATTCAACTTCAGTGCTGTCCATAGCCCGTTTTGATTTTATTTATTTATTTATTAATACTGTGCATCAAGTTTTACCTTATGATTGAATATGATAAGATTGATTTATCTAAAAAGCTCTAAATAAAATGGTTTTTCTCATATTGATAAAAAATAGAGAGCATAATTACAAATTTACCATCTGTGTTGCTCACTGCTTTGTTACAATTAACTCATTAATTCGTGAAAACCAATTAAGATAAACCATATGTCTAAACTTATCCTTACATTAACTGAAGCATGTGACAAATACGTGACTGACTTAAAATGATTATTCCTGAATCAATATTAAAGGGTTGAGTAATATCCTTTTTGTGTCCAAAATCCAAATGGAGCCAAGCGAGCCACACCAATTGCTAAAAGCCAGTGAAAGGATATATAATTATATATACAGGGGTGGAACTACATGTATAATATTTTTTAATACTATATAGAAATATTTAACATTTTAATTATTTGCCTACAAAAATGAGACTTGGTTCTCCCAAATATTTGAGCTAGTCAAATTATGCTCTTAAAAAAATTGTCCAATTGATCTAGAAGTTATAGAGAATTTTTTTTTTTTCTCATATTCTTTTTTATTGTAAAATGTGTTCGTGTATATGTTAAAGTTTTAGATCATTTATGTCTTTGAATACTTCATTAGTTCAATTAAATTTTTTTACTCACTTTGGTAGACAATTTGATAACTTATATTAAAAATGAAAGCTTTAAGGATATTCACTATGAAGGATACTAAGTTATATGTGTGTATAGATGCATGTGTTTGTGCATGTTTATGAAAATTTGTATAAGCTAATAAATTAGTACCATAAGTTGGCCCCCTTGCTACGCCCTTGTGTGTGTGTGTACATATATTATCTTATCATTATGAATTAATATAATGCAACACACAAAATCCATTGAGAAATTATCATAACCGGCAATGAGGAAATTGACTCACTATTTTGGGGGGGGGGGGGGGGGGTTGTGATAGCGCATATAACCGGCTAGCTAGCAAGGTTACTATCATATAATATGGTCAATATTAAGATGAAATTAAGTATGGAGAGATAAATGAAAGTATTCAAGTAAATTTTGCTGTAAGGAAAGTGAGATACCTTGGAACCCATACTACTATTATCGTAAACTTTTAGAGAGAGAGAGAGAGAGTTTTTTTAATACAAAAGGTGAGGAAATGAGAAATGGACAGTATCAATGAATCAATTATGTGACTACACTCGGTTTGTTTCAGTATAAAATATTTTCAAAAAAATATTTTTAAATTTTACAATATTTATTTTACAGTAAAATATTTTCAATCAACCTAAGCAAATTTATGTAAAATATTTTACCCTTCAAATTTTGGTAAAACATTTTAGATTTCCTCACTCCCTTGCACTTGATACTTATCTCTCCTTCCCTCCCACAGTCACTTTCACGCTCAAAATCTCCCTCTCAGATTTCTCTCCAAAAAACCCAGCCACCACCAATCACCGACTCCAAGGTCTGAGGCACCACTAGCAAGAACGAGGCACCATCGTGTCTTAGCATTTTGCGCTTTAGCTGATTCTAGTGACATTCAATATGCCTGTGTGCTTTTTTCTCAGATTGAAAGGCCCAATACTTATATGCAGAACACTATGATCAAGGGCTACAATAAAGCCAAAATTCCCACCATGGGGTTTTCATTTTTTCGTCAAATGGCTCAAGAATGCGTTGAAATGGACCGTTGGAGCTTCGTTTTTTAGCTTAAGGCGTGCAAGCAATTTTGTGCAGTTTTAGAAGGGATATCGATTCATTGCTGGGTTTGGAAGATGGGTTTTGAATCTTTTGATTTGGATTTGGTGGTGTGAAATGGGTTGCTTCATTTTTATGGTGAACGGGGGTGTTTGGATTTGCGCATGAAGTGTTTGATCAAAGTTTTGTGAGAGATGTGGTAACTTGGACCTCAATGATTGATGGATATGTGGTGCATAATTGTTCGGAGTAGGCACTGGAATTTTTTAATTTGATGCTAGTGAGTGATGTTGAGCCAGATGAGGTTATCATGATGGCTATATTATTATGGAGCAACAGTCATTGATTTATCATCTCAACTTGGTCTAGAAAATAAAGCCAATTTTGGGATTTTTGAGCATCTTATTGTATGCGGGATGGTGGATGAACGTATACTTATTCTTGTGTTACAGAGTAAAGTACTTGCCCAGCTTTCTGAAGATAATCTAATTTAATATTGCTACTTGCCCAGCGTTTTGAATAAGAAATTAACGTCAGCTTCACTTTAGAAAGTAAATGAATTTGTTTTTTGTAAAGTGAGCAAAAACTTTTACAGATCTTGGTAGAAAGTTTGTTCAAAATTAAGTAAAAACCCGTATTTTTTACTAGGTCTAGTGATCCCTCGTCCGTCTCTATGTATTTTTTGGAAGTTTATAAAAAAATGTTTTAATTTTTTATTAGTTTTTTTTTTTTTTTTCATTTTACTTTGTGCTAACCATTAGAAAATATTTTACACAGCATTTTCATGTACATTGTCAAACACCGTAAAATGAAAATATTTTCTTACAAATATTTTACATGTAAAAGCTAAAATGTGTATATATTGTGCGTAACAAAACGTGTGAAATTGACACTGCTAATCATAATAAGCATGTGACTAAGTGACTTTGTCGAATTTGTAGTTTTTTAAAGCATTTTTGGCCAGTGCACAACAATATCAGATTGGGTCCTAGAGAGTTCCACCATAAGTTTCTGATGCCTCAATATTAACCAAAGATCTTCTGCAGGTGAGTTTACTAGTTCTCAAGACTTACTCTTTTCGAGAGCTCTCATGTTCCAAGTTCCAACACATGGCTACCAAATGTGTAGGTGAGACAGAACATTGGATACAATTAGCTTCCTACAATTTGGGTGAGAACAAATATTTTGGCTATTTGGCAAGATGAAGATAAACAATGACTTGAACATCTAGGCCTGAAGGTGATAAAAATTAATAAGTGGCTTACTTAGGGGTGTTTGGGAAAGTAGTTTGAGTTATGTTGTTTGGATGTTTTTGATATATATGTGGGTGAAAAAATGTATTGAAATGTGTGTAATGTAGTTTAAAATGTGAAAAAAGTTGCTAAAACTAATCTCCCAAACAGGGCCTAGTGACTCATATAATTCCTTCTCAGTGGAGTACCACCATTCGGTGTAAATGAACAAACCTTAATCAGTTGATTGTTGTGGGAGGCAATCTTAAGTCTTTACTCGCTTGATCTCTCCTTGTAGACCAAATTAAGGAGGAGACATCCAAGGAGACAAAATTCTAACAAATAAATTTCAACTTATACGCATAAGCAAAACCAAGTTAACACAATCTGACAAAGAGAAAGATGCAAATGAATATGGCAGACCCCAATAAGTTCACAGGACAATGATTTTAAACATAACCTGTCTTGTAATGTCAACAATTTGAGAATGTAAGCTTATAATGCAGAAATATTTAAGAATGATCAGATAATGCTGTTAATCTGAGATAAAAGAAAATGTATACCTGGATTATGTAGAAATATGAGAAACTATTAGAAGCAGAAAAGAGATATTTAAATTCTATGCAACTACTGCCCTGAGAATAAAAATGTAGCACTCCTTTTAACATGAGATTCAGAAGAATTTCTACAACCTTTGGATGAAGAAGTGATGCACAGGTTGAAATACAACTACTGCAGAGTCTCCTAGTATCAAACACTGTTAAATAGTGTCTGTATGTCATATTTTTTGAAAGAAATTAAACTTCCTCATAGTTATTGATTCAATATTTCAATGCTTAAAGTAATGTCAACCATAGGTATATGCATCTAAAGATGAAAGGGGGAAGGTTGCGTGAAAGATCTTTAGTTCTAGTAACACACTCATTAATCACTGCCACTAACAGAAAAGATGAATTATCATTTGATACAATTCTCACAAAATAAATTTTTTTACATCTATCTTTCATATGTAATGGCTAATAAACCCTTACTAATTATAATGGTATCAGGGCCTCATTTTTTTTGCTGCACTTGAAATTCTCTTACTTCACAGCCCAAATGTATTTTCAAACTCATCCAGTTCATCTTTATCGTTTGATACTACTCTCAAATTTTTGTTACATTCTGTAATTTAAACTAGTCCATGGTCTTTAGATTTAATAGTGTAAAGGTCAATACAAACTACCAATATTGGAGCATCTTTTCTCACTGCAAACCTTAACATTTATTCACCAGTAAACTTAACACAAGGAAGCATGGCAGCCCACTATAATCACCTTCTTTATAACCTCTCTAGGATGCAAACTTTTTCAAATTTCTCTTTTGCTGGAGTATTTTTCCTTTTTAATTGCAGATTTTTATTAATCGAATGTTGAATACAAGTACGCCTTTGTTCCTAATTTATCAAGTATCTATGAGGGTACAAAATGTGTTATTGTCGATGTGGACTTCATGACCCATGAGTCTTATGCTTAGTGGTTTATGGAAATATGAAAAGGAGATAGAAGAAAACACACATCTGTCAGAGCTGCAAAGGCAACCAAGAGAAGTCTGGGAGCAAGAAGTTTGGTTACTCAATAAGATAGAAGCAAAAGAAGATAGAAGTCCCCAATAGTTCACGTCTTTAAAAGGAAGCATATGACTGCTCCAATAATTTCAAGAATTTGACAATATAAATTTATAGTGCAAAATTTTATATTAAGAACAACTACGTAACACAGTTAATCTGAGGGTTTTTTTTTTTTTTTCTTTGATGAGATATTAAAGAAATTATTTTCAGCAAAAAAAATTAAAGAATTTATTAAAGGAGAACAGAGAATACAAAACAAGGCCAACTACAGAAATAAAGGACAGTGAAGCCCAGGAAAAAGCATACAACAGAGGCAATTTAAGCCCAAAACTCATCCCAAGAGACTACAATTTCACAAATTAAAACGAGAGACACATTTAAGAACAATTTACAGAAACTTTTACACCAAAATAGTACACCTCTTAATGATATTTAGAATCTATCCCCCCAGTTATAGGCTTATAGTAGAGAATATTGTTCAATTATTACATTTGGAATTTGGTTTAGGACTCTAATCTACCTCTTAATATTCTTCTTAATTCTTCTCAAAATCTGCTCTTCACAACACAATGACCAATTATGTATAATGGCATTTCTCTGGGACTAAACATAAGACACAGTGGCCCAATAAGCAAGCCAATAAAAAAATGATCTCAGGATTTTCCCTATCAAGTTGGTAATACCCTAGCTCATTAGATCATGCCAGTTGCACTAAGCCTCTGAAACTAAGCAATACCCAATGACAGTTTCCCAGATTCTCTTGGCAAAAGAACATTCTAAGAAAATATGATCTCTGCTCTCAATGCAGTCTCTACAAAACACACACAAGCAGCCACTAGTATAGGCTGTATAGCCCCACTGAGCTAATCTTTCTCTAGTTGTCAGTTTATTTTTTTATTTCCAACCAACTTGTAAAGGTAGACAAGGGATAGCAAATTTGAACAACAACATTCTCCACCATTCCACCTCATCTGCCTCAGCTCCAAGTTCATTGCTGGTGGCTGCGCAAGAGTAGCAGCCTGATCTAGTAGCAGACCACCTAGCTTTATCTTCATCTTTAATCTCTAAGCTCAACCAAACACAATACTGGCTTTGTATGATGACTGTCTTCAGACCTTGCAGGTTTCCAAACCCATGTTTTATTCTTCAAACAGAATTCACGTTAGCCTTAGGTTTACATGCTACATCATGGATAACCCTAAAGCCATATTGCATGAAAAGGATCCTAATAGGATCTCAATTATCATGTCATAAGAAAATCTTTCTACGATCCCCTCACATCAAACTTTGACTTCCTAGCCTCACTTCTTAGTTTTAGGATTGCTCACCAGCGCCATGTACAATCTTATGGGACCTTTATAGTCCAAAACACCTGCCTTTATACTTGGTTTTATTTAGACAAACTAAGCTGAAAAGATAACTAATGCCATGAGGTAAAATCTAGAACTCCTCCATTGCCATGGGAGGCAGAAAGTTCTACAATCCTTCAGGTTGAAGTACAACTACAGCAGAACTGCCCAAGTTATAAACTCTAAAATGTTTCGAAAGAAAAAATTGAACTCCTGTATGGTTATCAATTCAAGACTTGCCCAAACATCAATTGCGGGTAATCTAAGAAATGGAAAACATAAATAATCATTTGATACTATGTTCAAAAAACTGTCATACATATGCAATAGCTATGATTCCCCACTAATCACAATAGCATAAAAACCTAAAGACCTCATCTTCCAGTTCACAAGAAGCACTTTACAGCTAATATTCACCCAACACTATTCAACTAGAACTATTTAAATTTTTATTAAGAACAACCAAATTCCTTCTAAAAATTATTATAGAACAGCTCATATTAACCCATCACTATTCCGCTCATATATGATCGAAGTTGAATTTCTAGAATTCCTATTATGGCATAAAATCTAAAAGGATAAAAACTCCATCAAACATATTTTCCTGAATAATGGTTTATTTCTCAATTGCACATAACTAACGTTTTAGTTACTATATTGATACCGAAAAAGCAGAGATTTCCATCCATGCTAATTGATATTCCCAGCTTAGTAAGATATAGTGCTACTGCATAACACAAGGACAGACTAAACTAGCTTCACAATAAACAACAAACAACTAAAATGCTGTGAGATAAACATAACTTGAAGAAAAATGAGGAATCCCACATTAAATGAAGAATTGTTTTTCTCCTCCAACGATACATTGGTTTCTTTTATACAACATAATACATGAACAAAGAGCGCAATCATAGCAAAGCAGCAAAGCGAAGCAAGAAAGCAACACTAAAACAAACACACAAATGCAAACAAACCACCCAACAAAATATCACAACATAGAGTACCATCACCAAACAAACCACCCAACAAAATATCACAATGCAGAGTACCATCACCAAACAAACAATTCTTTACATCACTACACATAGGCATCAAAGAATATGTTTAATGAGTAGGTGTAATCATATCCTTCAAATTGTATAACTGACACCAATCCATACCAGTAGCAAACCGTGGATGATTTCACCTGCAAGAAATCCGAAGGAGAATGATTAAGCCCAAAACACAAAAACGAATTAAAATGAAATATTTTGTAACATGAACTCATTAAAATAACATTTAGAACTATATTTACACCATCAACCAATATATTTATGCAGTAGGAATGAAAAGAAAATAGGACCCAAAAAACAGACAAGCAGTCATAGTATAACCCCACTGAGCTAATCTTTCTCTAATTGTCAGTTTGTTTTTTTATTCCTAATCAACCAACAAAGGCAACCAGGGGATAGCAAGGTTAAACCACCACAGTCTCCACCATCCCACCTCATTTGCTTTAGCTTTATGTTCATTGCAGATGGCCGCACAAGGGCAGCCATCCTGATCTAGTCACAGACCACCTAGCTTTATCTCCATCTTTAAGCTCAACCAAACACACAGGCATTGTATGGTGATTAATTTTTTGGACCTTGCAAGTTTTCAAACCCTTATTTTGTTCATCAAAACTGAATCAACCTTTGCCTCAGATTTAGTTGCTGCACCATGGACAATCCTAAAGCTATACTTCATGAAAAGGATCCTAGTAGGATCCCAATTATCATGTCATAAGAAAGCCTTCTACCATCCCCAACATCAAACACTATGAATCTCCTAACCTCACTTCTAAATTTTAGGATAGCTCTGCAGCCCCATGCACAATGTTGTGGGACCTTTACAATCCAAAAATATTTTCCATGAGGTAAAATCTAGCACTCTTCTCAGTGCCAATGGAGGCATAGAAAGTTCAAAAATCCTTGAGGTTGAAGAGAAGTGAAACTATGTTGAGCTGTCCAAGTTATAAATTCAAAAATGTTTGCAAAGAAATAAAACTCCCATACAATTATCAACCCAAGGCTCACAAAAATGTTAATTATGGGTATACTGAGAATCGAAAACATAAATAATCATTTGATACTACGCTTAATAGAAAATTTTCCAAAAAATATGTCCTACATAGGCAATGGCTATGATTCCCAGTAATCACAATAGTTTAACTTCATAAGAACCTCATCTTCTAGTTTACAATAAGCATTTTACAATTCATATTTACCCAACACAGTATTTAACTAGATCTATTTAAATTACCATTAAGAACAACCAATACTCTGATTATGTATGATGTTGAATTTATAGAGTTCCAACTATGGCATAAAATCAAAAAGGACTAGAAGTTCCATCTAACACTGTCTGCATAATTTTTTATTTCTCAATTGCACATAACTAGTGTTTTAGTTAATATATTGATACGGAAAAGGATGCGATTTTTGTCCATGCTAATTGATATTCCCAGATCAATAAGATACTGTGCTATTGCTTAACACAATGACAGACTGAACTAGCTTCGCAATAAACAATATGCATCTAAATTGCTGTGTGATAAACATAACTTAAAGAAATATGAGGAATCCCACATTAAATGAAGAATTATTTTACTCCTCCAATGATATATTGATTTCCTTTTATTCAACAGAATGCATCAACAAAGAGTGCAATCATAGCAAAGCCAGCAAAGCAGAACAAGAAAGGAACACTAATGCAAAAACAAACTAGCCAACAAAATATCACAAGGCAAAGTACCATCACCAAACAAACAATTCTACATATGCAATGGCTATGATTCCCCACTAATCACAATAGTATAAGGACCTCATCTTCTAGTTTACAAGAAGTATTTTACAGCTCATATTCAACTAAGAATCTATTCAACTAGAACTAGATAAATTATTATCAAGAACAACCAAATTCCTGTTTAATGATTACTTTGATTATGTATGATGTTGAATTTATAGTGTTCTGATTATCTATCAACAATTTCTATCCATGCTAATTGATATTCCTAGCTCAATAAGATACAGTGCTACTCCTTAACACAAGGACAGACTGAACTAGCTTCACTATAAACTATGCACATCTAAAATGCTGTAAGATAAACAATACACATCAGAGAATATGTTTAATGAGCCTGTGCAATCATATCCTTCAAATTGTATAACTGACACTACCTATGCTAGTTGCAGACCAGAAATGATCTCACCTGCCAAAAAACCGAAGGAGAATGATTAAGCCCAAAACATAAAAAATGAAATATACTGTAGACATTAAATCATTAACCAATACTTATTTATGCTGTAGTAATGGAAAGAAAGTAGAAGGACCTGGAAAAAAAAAATAGAAAGACCCCAAAAAGGAGGAGAAAAGGAAAGAAGAAACTGTTAATAAAAGCGGCAAAAATTAAGATACCACCACAAGATAAAGTGGAAAAGAACTTTCTTGTAATATAATGGAGAGGTAAGTTGTGGGTTCAGAATCTAATAAATAAGTGTATAAATTGCAATTCAATTTTCACCCCTTGTAAATGATAGCGTGAAGTTCTTTTTTCTTAATTTTTTTAAAAATAAAAAACTGAATTTCAATCAACTTTGAGTCTTATGTCTAGAGGTTTACGGAAATATAAAAAAGATAGATGAACAAAACACAAACAACCATTATGGCCATAGAGGCAACCAATAGAAGTCTAGGAGCAAGGAGTGATGACAGGTTTTTTTTGTTGCTCAATAAGATAGAAGTAGAAGAAGATAGAAGAACACAATAGTTCACAAGACATTAACAGCAAACATGACTCCTACAATTTCAACAATCTGAGAACGTAAATTTATAATAACAAAAAAAAGTTATATTAAGAATGACTAAATAATTTAGCTAATCTTAGTTTAATTTTTATTTTCTCGGATGAATTAGTAAAGGATACTATTAATAGAGAACAAATTAGACAAAAGCTAGGCAAACTACTGGAACTGGGGACAGTGAACCCAAGGCTAAAGAATACAATAGAGGCAATTAAATCCCAAACCTTATCCCAAGAGACTAGATTCTTACAAATTAACACAACAGAAACTCAAGTAAGAACAGATTACAGAAACTTTCACGCCAAAACAAAACACCTCCTAAACATCAGTAATACACACAAATATATGGAATAACAAAACAATTTATAGCAGAGTATTGTTCAAAAATGATATTTGGTTCAAGATTCCTGTCAACCTCTAACATCCTTCTAAGTTCCTCTCAAAATCTGCTCTTCAGGCCACACTAACCCATTAAGTATAATGGCATTTCTCCGAGACCAAACCTAATACAGATTGGCCCAATTGGCAAGCTTACAAACAGATAATCTCAGGCTTCTCCCTTGGTAATGCCCTAGCTCATTAGATCATGCCAGTTGCACTTAGCCTCTGAAACAAAGAAGTGCATAATGACAGCATCTCAGATTCTCTTGGCAAAAGAACATTCTAAGAAAAGATGATCTCTACTCTCAAAACACACACATGCAGCCACCAGTATAACCCCACTAAGCAAATCTTTCTCTAGCTGTCAATTTGTTTTTGACTCCTAATCAACTAATAAACAGAACCAGCGGATAGCAAGGTTAAACCACCACAGTCTCCACCACACCACCTAATCTGCCTTAGCATTATGTTCATTGCAGATGGCTGCACAAGAGCAACCAACCTGATCTAGTCACAGACCACCTAGCTTTATCTTCATCTTTAATCTCAACCAAACACAACTGGCATTGTATGGTGATTAATTCTTTGGAGCTTGCAGGTTTCCAAACCCTTATTTTGTTCTTCAGAAGAGAATCCACCTTTGCCTCATATTTAGTTGCTGCACCATGGATAATCCTAAAGCAATACTTCATGAAAAGGATCCTAGCAGGATCCTAATTATCATATCATAAGAAAACCTCCTACCAACCCCAACTTCAAACATTATGAAACTCCTAACCTCACTTCTCAGTTTTAGGACAGCTTTGCAGCCTCATGTACAATCTTGTGGGATCTTTATACTCCAAAAATACCTGCCATCAGGTAAAATCTCACATTTTTCTCATTGCCAATGGAGGCAAAGCAAGTTCTACAATCCTTGAGGTTAGAGTGAAACTAAGCTGAGCTGTCCAAGTTAAAAACACTAGAATGCTTGCAAAAAAATTAAACTCCCATATTGTTATCAACTCAAGGCTCGCCTAAAACATTAATTATGGGTATACTGAGAAATGGAGAACATAAATAACATTTGATACTACTCTTGATAGAAAATTTCAAAACAAATATCCTAGAAAATCAAAGGCTATGATTCCCCACTAATCACAATAGTATAACTATATAAGAACCTCATCTTCTAGTATACAATAAGCATTTTACAACTCATATTTACCCAACACTATTCAACTAGAACTATGTAAATTACTGTTAAGAACAACCAAATTGCTTCTTAATTACTACTCTGATTATGTAATGTTGAATTTATAGAGTTCCAATTATGGCAAAAAATCTAAAAGGAATAGAAGTTCCATCTAGCATAACTAGTGTTTTAGTTACTATATTGATACGGAAAAAGCATTGATTTTTGTCCATGCTAATTGATATTCCCATATCAATAAGATACTGTGCTATTGCTTAACACAATGACAGACTGAACTTGCTTCACAATAAACAATATACATTTAAAATGCTGTGAGATAAACATAACTTAAAGAAATATGAGGAATCCCACATTAAATGAAGAATTATTTTACTCCTCCAATGATACATTGGTTTTCTTTATTCAACAGAATACATCAACAAAGAGTGCAATCATAGCAAAGCCAGCAAAGCGAAACAGGAAAGCAACACTGATGCAAAAACAAACCAGCCAACAAAATATCACAAGGCAGAGTACCATCACCAAACAAACAATTCTTTACATCACTACACATAGGCATCAGAGAATATGTTTAATGAGTTTGTGCAACCATATTCTTCAACTTGTATAACTGATACCAACCAATATATATTTATGCTGTAGGAATGAAAAGAAAGTTGAAAGACCCCAAAAAAATGGGAGAAAAGAAAGAACAAACTGTTAATAACAGTGGCAAAAATCAAGAGACCACCACAAGATGAAACAGAAAAGAATTTGCTTGTAATATAATTGAGAGATTGGTTGTGGGTTCAGAAGCTAATGAATAAGTGTGTAAATTGCGGAAAATAATAGATAAGAGCTTCATTCTAATAAAAACAAGAAATACCCTTACATTACGGAAATATTTTGCTTAATATTATCGGGGAAATTTTGAATTAATTGGAGAGAGATATTTAGAAGAAAAGAAGCGCCCTAAAATTTATCAAATATGCAAGAATTCATTACTATACCTTGATTATCATTCTCCGTCACAGTTTTCAAATACAAGGGAAGGCACATGTTTGACTTTGTCAAAATCCAGTCCTCCTTCGTCAAGCCTATCTTTGAATGGCTTCGGCATGTGTCTGATCTCCAATTCCCGGATGGTTGTGACGAACCTTAATCCATCTGGAATAGTCTTCAATTCCCTGCAATGTAAAATTTCCAAACGACAGAGACTGGGCATGGCTCCTTTCTCCACCTTCCACTGCACTAAGTAGGGCAAGAATTGAAGGAGAAAATACTGAAGCAAAGGAAATCCTCCTTCAGAACAAACCATATCCTTCCCTATGAAACAGCTACCGCCAAGGCAGAGGACTTTTAAATTGGGCAACTTCTCTAAGGTTGGCATTGGGTCTTCTTCAAGACGAGTCCCCCATAAGGTTAACTTAGCAAGATTTGGAGGGAATTGGTGAGCTTCTGGAAGCTTCTTTATATGGTTGCTTAGATGTAGCTTTTCTATATGTGGACACCTTGATATTAGTATTTCTAATGCATCTTGGGCCCGTTTATTATTCCTCACTTTAAGAACCCGAAGACGGTTGAGTTTAAACCATGTGGGAATTTGGATGGTTTTGGGCTGAACATTGACTAATGTCTGCAAATAAGAAAGATTAGCCAATTCCAACTTACTACATACTCTATATTCATAGGGTAAATAAAGATGCTTCAACTGTTTCATATACTTAAACACATTTGGCACTCTCGGCGGGTAGGAAATGTTGTCCAATAAACTAGTGTTTTCGTAAATGTAGTTCACTAAAATGCAACATGATGGGTAGCGTCTGATCCGCAAATCTAGTGTCTCCAAGCACCTCAAATTGCCAATAGATGATGGCACCTTATTTATATTGCTTCCTTTGAGAGATAAATATCTCAAGTGGATTAGACATCCAGTGTCTTTAGGTAATTTTCTTAGGTGTTTTTTAAAATATTCTAGATGTAAGACTCTAACCAACTTGAATTTCTTGAAACATGACTCTTTAAAAAGAGATTCATCACGCCGAGGCAGAAGGTAGAGAAGAGACCTGAGGTAAGGATATTCATTAAATTTAATTCCCTTAATGGAATTATCACCTGATTCCGATATTATAGCAAGTCTTCGAACTTTACCAATTTGTGCTTCACGTTGTTTCATGGAAAGAGTATTGGTGAAATGGAGAAAATTTTCATCTTGGGCTTTTGATACGCAAAAGTCTCTCATGAGATCATGCATTCGGCAAGTTTTGATCCTTCCAAGTGAGCCCCTTTTCCCCACTAAAACCATGTTCCTCTGCACTAGCTCCCTTAAATATCGATCTCCAACATCATCCATTGTATCCTCTCTTCCCCCTCTGTGCTGAATTTGTGATATAAAACCTTCACCCATCCACATTCGAATCAATTCTTTTGTTGGTATCTCAAAATCCTCAGGGAAATGACCTAAATATAGAAAGCATGGTTTCAAGTAGGAAGGTAAATCATTATAACTTAAAGCTAACACATTGTTGACTCGTGAGTCTTCCACATGAAGGTATGATTTGGCATGTTTAAGCACGTCCTGCCATTCTTCCAAAGTTTGCTTTGTTGCTAAAAGACCTCCAAGTACAGTGATGGCCAACGGTAAACCCCCACAATAACCAATCATTTCCTTTCCAAGCTGGTCCATACAAGTTTTGGCCGCAGAGTCTAAAAAGATAACAGCAAACAAGATAATGTCAATTTTGCCCCATAGAGCACTCACATCAACGTGGATATGATAAAAAAAAAATGTCAATTTTAGCATTTAAGCTCAAAAACTACATGGCGTGGGTCTTGTAACTGAATTAGTATCTCCCCATGCACAAAATGTGCTTAGAGGTTTAGGGAGAAAATAGTTCGAGCTACGGAGTTAGCAGCTGCATATTATAATTTTCTCTTCTCTTAGAAATACGCTTAAAAATACATACATCAATTAATCTATAAATTTCTATGTTTACATTGTAGCTATCAACAGCATATTGTATTTGCATTGTTGCTACAGTTACCATGTATATTTACACGGTTATTATTCACATGCAAATTTTTTTTTTTATTCTTCTTTATTCATATACACGAGAGAGAATTTGAGAGAGTAATAAAAATTTGATTAAAAAATAATATTTTTATAAAAAAAAATAGTGAAAAATAAAAATTTTGATATGAGTGTTTTTAAAAAGTGATTGTGTAAAATAAAATAATTAGGTTCTTATATTAAAATAGATTCTAATTTTTACACGTGCTGATACGACTATTCTAATATATGACTTTTAAATCTTACTCTTTCTCAAATTAAATTTAGTTAAAATATTTAAAATGAAATTTAATTTAAGTCAAAAGTTTTAATTCCATTTTATGTGCGGAAATATTATATTTAAAAAATTTGGAAACATTCACCAATTTTTTACTAGATTAAAAACACCAAAAACAATAAGTCGACCTACAGGTTTTTTTTTTAATCTTTTTTTATTTTCATTATTTAGCCATATTTTAAATTATCCAGTATGTCATTCAGATTAAGTAAGACTAGTTTATAGTCTCTAGAATTATCATTTGCTATGCAAGGGAAGTTTAAGTTTAAATGCGAACTTTTTCAAAGTTAGATTATGATCTTGCAGTCCAATCAAAAGTCCCTCTATCCATAATTGTCAAAACGTATAACCAATTTTTTTATTTTTTTTATTTTAGAAATACACACACACATATATATAGAAGAAGGGAGATGAGATTGATTTTTTATTTTCACATATTTAGTATAGTAAAATATACAAAATCCTAATTAAATTTATAAAAATCATAGATTTTTTTATTTTTTATACAAGATAGAAATTCTACTCTAGCCTAATCTAAGTGTCTATGTGTGTGTGAAACTCCCTCCTAAAAACATGAACCTCGGCTCTTTCCCCCCACACCCTACAAGCACTTATACTTGTAGAATGATCATCGCGCCAAAGGTGCACAATAGTATAAAAATCATAGATATACATATATAAAAAGTATTTTCATCATAAATTTGGAATATATTCATCTAATGAATAATTTAATGAACACTTATGTAATAATCTTTAACAAAACTAACTAAATAAATCAAATTTAACATACATTTATAGCATACACATATAAATTGATTAAATTCAAAAGTAAAAATACATGACATATGAGCCAAAATAATCATTTCTTTTCATCATATCCATCATCTTCTAAGTCAAAGTTATCATCATGATCATCATCTTGTAAATATATTTTATTTACCATCATCAATATTTACTATCTCTTTTTGTTATTTTATTTTGATAATTTTTCCTTCATATTTTTTCTTGGCATTGTAGCTTCTTAGACTTATAACAATTATAAAAAATTAATAATAATAATAATATTGTCATTTAATATAGTATTCATAGTATAGAAAAAAAAAATTGCAAATATGAAAGTGAATGGCCAAGTGTAGAGTCCAAATTTTGTAGGGGGAAAAATCCTCATGGACATGTCATTTTATAAGGCTTAATTAAGTAGCCTAATAATTTTGTGTTAAAAATAGGTCTAACAATATCTTGGACTCAAATAAAAGCACAATGTTTAACCAAAAAAAAAACTCAATTTAAACCCACATGTTTATGCATCGTACGATATATATCGTACGATATATACGATTTTACAATACAATATGATCCATACAATACGTACCTCTATATCATACAATTCATTAACACTTCCAATATGTCCTTACCATACGGAATTGTTTTTTACATGGTACAATATGTACGATATTGACAACTGTGCTTCTATCAATCACTTAATTCTTTGTATTTATTATATGGAACTGAAAGTAACCGCTTTATTTTGATTGAACCCAAAGGCAACGACTACCAAAAATAGTGAAATTTATTGGATGTGTTGTTATACATTATATGTTCAATTTTTTTTTTTTTAAAGAGTTTTAACTTATAACGTCCGCTCTTGATGATAGTTTTTTATCATCAGATCAAGACACCAATCTGTTTTAATGTGAGCATTAATTCAATTATTGTTCAAAATAGTAGTTTTTTGGTCAAATGATTTTAAATAATTTAATAACACCCTTTTTTTTCTTTTTCTTTTTTGCTAATTAAGAGTCTAGAGCTCTAAAATACCTAACTATTCCCCTAAATGTGTATAGTTTCATTGCTCCACACAAACCTAGTATTTACAAGAAGGAAAATATTGGAAGTGGTTTCGAGAGGTTAGCTAAAAATTTGAACCCAAGACCATTTGAATCTCATGAGATCTTGGGAAATATTAGACCAACCTCTTGCCCTTGGGCTTATAACCTAAGTACAATTGGTCATAAAATTTAGAGAAATCTTTCTCTATATTTTATTATTTATATTGGACCTTTTTTTATTCTTATGTCTTCAAATACTAGTTAACCATAATTGTTTTTTATAAGAGAAGAGTATTCGTTTCATGCTAATTTTATAATATAATTTTGCTAAACTCCTGTTGTGCCACATTACTAGAAAATTAATTTATTCCTTCTTAAATTTTTTGTTATTCCAATCCAAATCTTACCATTGCACTATAGCCAACCTTCCTCTTCATTTTTTTTTAACTCTTCTCCCACATAAATTCACACCCTACCGTTACTCTTACCCTAACCCTTCATTTTCCATCTTCTATATGGTGGATTTCTGATTCTACAACTCTAATTTGAGCTCATGCATTTTGTTGTTTTTAATAAGTCTTTTGGGTTTATGCATTTTTTAGAGTTTTAATTTTAGCAAAAATGTAAAGTGCACCCTCTAAGTTTGACAAAATTTCATTTTAGTCCTCTAACTTTGCTTTAGCTAATTGAGTTTTTTTAGTTTCAATTTTATTCAATTGAGACCTCTCCATTAACTTCCACTATTTTTCTTTTTAAATCCTGGAAAATATTTTTCACCAATTAATTGGATTTTTTTAATTCAAAAACTTGAAGAAAAATAATATAAAAATTTAGACACTTACCCGCAACATTTATCAAAATTTGAGGGAGAGATCTTAATTAAATGAACTTGAAACTTGGAGAGATCAATTGAACAAAACTAGTTAGAATACTAAAATAAATTTTGGTCAAACTTAGAGAGTGAAATTTACATTTTTAACTTTAATTTTTCATCATTGGCCATCTCTCCCTTATAACTTTGTTTAGCTTTCAATTTTGGATTAATATTTACTTGTTTTAAAAGTGGGAATTTGAGTTTTACACAATAGTTGATTATGTATTAATGTGTGTATCAACTATTTGGGCAATTGCAAATTACAAACTCTATCTCTTATTTATGAAAATTTTCTTTTTGAGGTGAAGTTGTTAGGTTCTAAAAGTTTAGAACACTTAGCAAACCGTGAGTACAAACTTGTTTAGATATAGATTCCTAAGTTTATAGGTTTAATTAGACAATACTCAAAGTGCTTCAAGTCAAGATTCAAGAACAGTCAAGCTACAGAAAGAAGAATTCAAAAACTCCCTTACTCAACCGATCAAGAGAACATGTTCAACTGATCAAATGTCAATTTCTGCAAATTTTAAGTTTGTTCCTCTAGCCCAAACTTGTCCATTTGAAGCCCAAATCATGATCTGTTTGCTGCACTATTCAAAGGACATTATAAGCTAACCCCAGCAATGGTTTTTAGAGAGAGAAGAATGCATCTTGTGCCTCCTATTGTAGATCTAGGGTTTTTGTACCCAAAACTCTCTCATATCTTCTACCGATATTATTCCTTGAAGAAACTTAAAATCTGGTGTTGTAGAAGTTGCTGCATACAAGATCAACATAGAAGTTGCTACATACAAGATCAACAACTGCTGATGATCTAAAACCTTTCATTAGGATCTCAAAGTTACAAACGTAGGTGTTTGTGTTCAGTAAATTCAAATAGAATAGTCTGTGGAGTTGGAGGTGCACGTGATCGTGTTAGTAAGTTCTACAAAAGGTAGTTTTAGATTTAGGGTTTAAATCTATTGTACCTATCATAGTGGATTTGTTTTCCTTAAAAATAGCTAGGTTAAATCTTCCCTAGATTTTTTACCTTGAAACTGTTACTTTCATTGGTTTTCCTGAATAATCATATCGCTTGTCTCTTTTACTTTTTGGCACTTTGCGATTTGATTGTTTTGTTTAACCAAGATCTGAATAATTAACTTAAGTAACTACTTGGCTAATTAATTAGGTTAAACTAATCTGATTTTAAGGGGTCTAAACAAACAAACAGAAGTTTAATAAAATGTTTATAAGTTTCATCCAATTGCCATTTTTTAAAATTTTATTTGATGGTAGGGGTGTGCATCCTACTCACCAACCAAACAAAACTGACCCTTCCAACGCCTCTGGATGATTTTTTGTGGGCTTGTAAGTTAGGTTGGGACCTTTTGTTTAACCTTGAGTTGGGTTAGATTTGGGTTGATAGTTTTTCAACCCAACTGACCCAAGTTAATCCAACATATATAACTTCTTTTGTTTTAATTTATATTATAATAGGCTTAAATAGTTGATGAAAGCCCCTTTTTTTATAAGGCATAAAACATTTAAACCTACTCCACCAACCCTACCTGGCTCTTGACTTAGTTTGGGTTGTTTTCTACACATGATAAGTTAGGTTAGGTTGAGAATTTTCAACCCAACCAAGTTGGGTTAGTTTGAAAATTCTTCAACCCAACCCATGCACACCCATGTTAATCAAACATATTTAACTACATAAAATGCAATATTAACATGTTAACAAATTTTAAAAAAATGTTTAACTTATTAATCAAATGTATTTAACTATATGGTTTAAAAAAAACATATTTAACTATATAAAATACAATTTGGGAAATGCTAAAGGAATTACATATTTTATTACATGAAGCTTACAAACTAATATGGTAATAAATGTGATTGGTGGGTTTCAATTACCTCATGATTGAATTTTGAATTGCCTCTTTCTAATTAGTGTCATATCGATTTGTAAAATCAATATAATAAAACTTGTAGCACTACCCATTCAACAATACAATCATTCAATAATACAAAAGGTACACACAACTATCCCTATGTACAACCAATGTATGAAAGTTTCTTACTTTTATTTAAACTAGTATATAACTCGTGCTTATACATAGGAACGATGAATTATATTGGTGTTATTGATATTAGTTTAGATTATTAACTATATAAGACATTAGTTTAATCAGGACATTTGGAAGTACTAAAATGATTTTCCCTTCCAATTTTAATGATATTGGTTACGCAAAGTTTCTCATTATACTACGGTTATATATGTATATAATTTTGAAAATCACAATTGAACAATACATATAAAATATTAATTCACTATCACTGTTCATGAAATTCTACTAAATACAATACAAAATAAAAGAATAAATTGGTTCAATAGTATCTCCTAAAATTGAATGGGATAGGTGCATAAAATTGTTTAGCTCAATTACAATTTGTTATGTTCAATAAATATATGATATTCTTGAAAATGCCCCTATAAAGGCATTTGTTACCAAATAAGTAGAGTAAGTCAGCTTTGCTACGGTTGAAATTAGAGAAATTAAATCTAGGCATGTTAACATTTCATCTAAAAATAATTCATGTATTGTATTAGTATGTTTTATTCTTGTAACATCTTCATGTACTCTTCTATTTCTACAATTTATATACCAAACAATTTTTTTAAAATAGATTAATTAAATTAAAAAACATATTCAAATTAATTACCAAAAAAGAAAAAAATAATAATGAAGTAAAGTAGTATTAAATATTACATGTACCTTCTCTTCGAGATATTGCTATCTTCTTAAGCAATTCCAAACTCCTTGCTTCATCTAGATGCTGCAATTTATAAAGAAAACCTCCAGGATCTACATGTAGATGCACTTTTTCATTACGAGAGGTAAGCAAAATTTTACTTCTAGTATCATTCCCTGAGAAGGCTCCAAGTAGATGGTTCCAAGTCTCAACGTCCCAAATATCATCTAAAATCACTAAACACTAACGCTCCTTCTGAAATTCGCAAAGTTTCTCAACAATCTCTTATTGGTTAACTTTCGAATTTTTTCCTTTTCTTTTTCATCTGGAGAGAGAAAGCTAATCAAAACATCTTCCCAAACAAGTCTTCTTTGACATTGTTGTGAGATACATGCCCAAGCGCGGTGTTCAAAGTTCTTCTTGACTTTGGGGTCGTTATAAACCAGTTTGGCAAGAGTGGTCTTTCCCAGACCACCCATACCACATATTGAAGCAACTCTTTTGCCTTCCTCTTCTTTCAGCAAAAACTCCACCAATTCATCTAGATTATTGTCGAACCCAACAACTTCATGTTGAAGATGAGAAAATGTTTGCCTTTGCTCTCGTTCCCTCTCATTCAAAGAACTCGGCCCGCCTGCTTGCAATGTTGATTCTCTTATTATGCCATATTCTTGAAAACTCTGTTTCAAATTAGAAATTCTCTTCTTGATTGCATCAATCTTTGACCCAACCTGATGCACCGTAATTCCTTCATCCAAGATGCAAGCACACCTCTTTAGGACCTTTTGTATGCCTCTTCCCTTTCTGGATGCAACTGTGAGGACATAAGTCGCAATGACATCTTCCGCATCATATGCAAGATCTTTCATTTCTGCAAGGCCATTCTTTATAAACGCTGATTCATTCTGCTTCGCATCTGCATCTTTTAAAAAGAATTGCATCCGTATAAGCTCTGTTTGTAACTCATGAGCTTTGTCACTCACATCGATCAAGTATATTGCTTCTTGTAGGAGCAAGTCACTAAGCCTTGTCACCACACCGGACACAACAGACACAGCCATTCCTCTTCACCAGAAAGAAGATGAATAGGGACTTTGGATGTTACTTCAGACTTTGCAAGAAATTACACTCTCTTTGAAAGAATTCACTCAACGCTGCCCTTTAGGCACTTCTGTTTCCATTGGATCAGTGATAACAGTTGCATAACATGAATATGGTTATATACAGCTTGCCATGTGCAAGTTGTTGGAAAGAGAGAGAGATGGAAATGCTTCAAGCCTTACAGCATAATTATAAACAAGTTGTGTACAAAGTAATTTATTTTATAATTATATTTTATATTGTTATAATTTCATTCCACTTAAATTCGGTCTTCTTTTTTTTCGTCAACGATCAACCTTATCCAAATTTTCCACACCGACACTGATCGTAGTTCTGCTTTACTTTACTTCGGGCCCCTCCTTTTCTTTATCCTAAAGAAAATTTTCCACTTTACCCAACCCAAAAAAAAAAAAAAAAAGTTGTCGTTCTCAACCTTTTGGAATTTGTGTTTTCTTCATCTTTCTATCTGATAATTTTGTGTCAAATCAAATGCCAGTGCCAAAGAAAAAGTGCTTTGAATTTTTGTGACGTGTTAGCAAATGTTTCAACAAAGTAGAAAACGTAACCCATGCTAGCCTCAAATTATTCATCTTTTTTTTTTTTTTTTTTTGCTAAACACCTCAACTATTCATCTTATTATAGTGAGATACAGCTAACTTAATTATTGTTGTTATGGCTGGGTGCTAAGTTAATTATTGCGTCGAAAGAAAAAGGTCTCCGTCTAGTGTGTGTTGGACAAAATTAAAAAGTTAGCTTATTTTATTAATAATTTATTTTTGTTATTATTTATGAGCTGTATTGTATTTTTTGATATTATTCATGAGTCTCACTATACAATTCAGCTAACTTTTACTTTTATTTACATTACTTTTAGTAAAAAAAAATTCAATTTTAACAAAATAATCAAATTTCAAACATTATACTAATCTGATGCGAGGTGAACCGATTATCAAAAATAATATGCAAAGCTTCGGTTTGGTGTGCTCATTTTTTGATGACATCATTTTATACTTCGGTTTGTTGAAATGGAAAATTCCCATATCTGAGTTTTTTCCTTCAGTTTGAAAAGGAAACGAAAAAAAAAATCAAATTTTTAATTTTTTTCCAGATTTTTGTTAATATTTAATTTTTTTTTAAATGTCATCACAAAAACGCAACTGTAAACTTTTTTTTTTTTTTTTTGATGAATATGGACCATTTTTTTTAGTAACTAATCTGAATCTCGTATGATGCATGAAAAATTTTTACCCAAAAGTATGTTGGTCTCAAGATTTGCCTAAAAAGTATAATTAAATTATTTTAGTCTCAAACTAAAACAATAAATATAACGGAAAGACTTTAAAAAAAATTGGTGTGCATCTAACAAAAATTTTTGTGGTTCTCTCTAGTTTCTACTATGGGATACCAAATTATTTTTGCTACATAGATTTTATGCCAAATATATGTGGCTAGAATCCTATAAATTGTTTAGATTTTCAGAAATGACAATTAAATGCAATTAGAATCTATTACCATAGTATCTCAATTGTCAATATCTAAACTTATGATCATCTTTATGCTTTTGATGAACCTACCACTTTCATGCATTTGTGTAAAAAATAAATAAATAAATAAAAACCTACAATTCGAAGGCACACAAACAATTTGATTCAACTTCTTGTGAATTTCTTAATTGGTTGTAGGAGCATATCAAAAGTCTTTAACAAATTGGTTTTCATATGTAGTACCATCGCATCATAGATGACTCAAAATTTAATATGAATATAATTGAATGCAATATGACTATTGGTGACTATACCATATCACATAGCATTTGATTTTTTCTTTAATACGGAAAATTCTTAGGTACTCTTGGAGTATAGTAAAATTGGACTCCCTCCTCTCACATTCTCGATGGACTCCACCATGAATTTAATGAGTGAGACCCTATCATAAATATGAGATAAGTGAGCACCATTCACTGTGCTCTGAGAGTACCTAAGAATAGCTCCTATAACACAGCAAGAGAACCACTCATTATCTTAGTAGATTATCCTTCCAATGTGTAGCCCATTGGTAAGATTGAATATTATCTTCAATTTTGGGAATCCTAATATGGCACTCAAAATGAGAGAGAGAGAGAGAGAGAGAGAGAGAGAGAGTAGAGTGGTGAGGCTCTACATTTCCTTTTTATTTTTATTTTTTGAGTGATTATATATATATATATATATATATATATATATATATATATATATATATTCTTTGACCATACATCTCTATTTGTTTAAACAGAAGGGCTGAATTAAGACTTGAAAAATGAGTAGGAACGTTGGTTTGGTTAGATAGGATCAGTCAATCTGAACTACAAACCGTTGTTAGTAAAAAAGTTGAAGAGTATGTGTAGTTTGAAGGGAAGCTTGTCCAGGTTTGGGCTTTCATCTACATTTGGGAAGGATCATGCTTAGGTCATAATATGTAAAGAAATAAGTGGACTTGGGTTTTTCATAAGGTTTGATTTAATTTTCAACAACAGCCCATCTTTTAGATAATAGTAAAAAGAAGTTAATATGGTTTTTTGGGTAACAGTAAAAACAACTCAATGAGAAGAGGTTAAAAAAGGCTAAATACAATATTAGAGTGTCACATGACAAGAGTTCATGCACTCCCACATGAGGTCTCTGCTTTGTATATATACTAGTCGCAGACTTGCGTAATGCGCGGGATAATTTTGATGTCATATTCTTTTTTGTTAAGTAAAGAATGAAAATAATAGTTGACACTTATAAGCAATAGTACCAAACTCATTTCACAATAATGTGATTACACTGTAATATGTATAATATATATGTAACTAAAAAAAGGTCTATATCTTGATGGTTTTTTTTTTTTTTTTGTGTGTGTGTCTATATATATCTTTTTTTTTTGGCAAGAAATCACGTTGCATTTTACTTTCAATTATTGTATATGACAAAATATTTTGTAATACGTTATAATAAAGTGAGATATACATCAAAACACAACACAATTAAAAAATGGAAAATGTATTTTTTTATTAGAACATGAAAATGAATCTTGATGGTTTCATATGAAAGCTAACATTATTTTTCATTTTTGGAGAAGTTAATATGCAATTTATCCAAACTTTGTTTCCATATTATCACATAAGAACTATTAAACAAAGTTTCTATTTTGATAATCACTAAACTCATATATGAGAATCAACTATTACAAAAAAATGTTCTCCCCAAAACATAATGATTTCTATTTTTCCATTCCATACAATTTTAAAAATGTGAAAACTAAGGAAGCTAAATATGTAGCTGATCTCAATCAATCAATAAATAACATAAAAGGGGTAGGAGAAAGCAAACGTATTCATGGTATAATTGTTTATATATGTCCATATTTGTTTTTTGTACATATTAATACTCTTGTTTTCTAAAATATTCATGTAGCAATGGTATCTTGTTTGATCTCTCCCAGGTCTTCGGCTTTAACCCAACTCACAGCATATAAACCAATGATCATGAAAAAAGAACCCAGTAGGATGAAGCCAAACACAATTTCTAAATTTTAACAAATAGAACATCAAGATTATAGAGAAATCAAAATGAGAGAGAGAGAGAGAGAGAGAGAGGTACCTTTAATAGTAGATATCAAAAACAATCTTGTAGTGATAATTTTAAAAAATTCATCACAAATACTAAGCTTTATTGGTTTTAAGAGAGATTAAAAGAGAACATATATAAAATATAAAAAAAAATGTAGGAGAAGGGTATATATATATATATATTATATATATATATATATATATTTATTTATTTATTTATTATTTATTTATATGATACATAAGTGTTGAGGGAGGGGAAATGTTGGGGAAGAGGAAGTGACTTTGTATGTTTTGGTAATTGAAAAATATATTTATAATTGGTAAGTTGCATAGTTAATGTGATAATGATGATGATGATGATGTGTGTGTGTGTGTGTGTGTGTATATATATATATTCTTTTAAAAAGCAACTCATCAAATCCAATGTGATAACATAAAAGTAAGTCTCAATAGATATATATTCTTTTAAAAAGCAATTCATCAAATCCAATGTGATAACATAATAGTAAGGGTCGTTTGGATAGAATTTATTGCTGAAAATTGAAAACTGAAAACACTGTAGCAAAATAATTTTTAAATGTGTAAATAGTACTCAGAACCCACTTTTCATAAAAAATTGCTAAAAAAGTACATGCACAGTGCGCGCACAGTATGTGCACAGTGCACGCACAGTACGCGCACAATGCGCGCACTGCGCGCTTGTCCCCCGCAGCAGCAAAAAAAAAAGAAAAAGAAAAAGCAAAACGTGGACGCAGCAACTTTAAGCTGCATCAAAACGCCCTCTAAGTCTGAATAGATATATATTTTTTTAAAAAGCAACTCATCAAATCCAATGTGATAACATAATATTAAGTTTGAATAGATATATATTCTTTTAAAAAGCAACTCACCAAATCCAATGTGATAACATAATAGTAAGTCCGAATAGATGACTTTTGAGCTACCATATAGGTTTATGAAATATTTAAGACTTTCTATATTCATTTTTTTTCCAAAAATTTTTATCAGAAAAAATAATTTCCTTCATAAATGAGAATTTAATCTTTTTTTTTTTTCAATTAGATAGAAGAAATATATAGGTGGGAAACAAATTTTTTTCCCCTAATTATACCAGAAGGGAAATTGTATGTAGAAATTAATTTTTTAAATCTTGCCTTTTAGGTTACTCCCCCCCCAAAAAAATGACTTTTTAGTTACTAAAAGAAAATGCCTCTTAGGAATAATTTAAGAGGAAAATTATACCCATTTAGGAGAAAAAAATTAATGAATAATATTAGAGATACAAACTATTTTACAAAAAATTTTACAAACTACTGATGTGGTGAGTGATTATGGGTAAATGAAAAAGTGATATTAATGGTGGACTTAGATGAAAACCAATAAGAGGATGGCCGCATCAACATTTTGTAAAAATGTTGTAAAATAGTTTGTGACTATAACATTACTTAAAATTAATTGCATACCTAAAAGAGCTAATAGTGAATATTTAAGTAGATACAATTTAAAAATTATTATAATAGTGGAATTTATAGTATGCATTTAATAATTTTTTAAAGTACAATTTTAATGGTAAAATGCAATTATGTAAAGAAAAATTGTAAACATGGATACCAAGAAATAGACTATCAATTGAAAATTTAAAAAAATAGGAAAAAAAAACATAGTATTTACAATCTTGGAAATGAAAATCCAATACAAACCTTTACATCGTAATTTGTCGAAAAATTAATGAAAATAACCATATAAACATATCAATCATAATATTTTGTTTCCACTTCCAAGTTATCCTAAAAGTTAAAAAATTAGTACAAATTTAGATAAGATTAAAAAAAATTACAAAGCCATTTTGAAAATAAAATAAACAAATGGGAGGCAAATGATCATATACGAAATCAATAAAAACGTATTCCAATTCTTTGTGACATGGTAATGATATGACTTAACTGGAGTATAACATTAATAAATATTAAGATTCAACCATATGGCTACTTATAAAAAATACACTTCCATCCCATGACAAAAAATCCGCATGGCAAAATCTTAAGAGGGAAACTTAAAAATAGCACATAAATATTGTATCTAAGTGTTGCCCCCAATATATATATATATATAAATATATATATAAAATTAGGTTTTTTTATGTTTATTTATATTGAACTCCTTATTTTCTAGTAGGTTCCAGTTAGTTCAACTGGTAAAGTCTCTAATAGTTGTATAAGAGACCTGGGTTTCAATTTTCAATCCCCGCCTACACCAAAAACTGATTGGTGTCTTGGTCTGATAATAAAAAACTATTATCAGGAGCGAACGCCATAGGTTAAAACTCTCTAAAAAAAACTCAAAATTAAACTCTAATTGAATTCCAATTTTTACACTGAATTAACTAATTTGCCATAAAAATTTAAAAACTTAAAAGATTAGACACATGGTACAAAATTAGACTCTTATTAAATTTCAATTTAAAATTTAATTAAATTTTCTCTCAATTTTACCTCTTAACATATATTCAGTCTTTTTTATTATTATTTTATTAGTCAACCGTGTCCTATTTTTCCA
This sequence comes from Castanea mollissima, assembly GCA_014183005.1. Taxonomy (NCBI): domain Eukaryota; kingdom Viridiplantae; phylum Streptophyta; class Magnoliopsida; order Fagales; family Fagaceae; genus Castanea; species Castanea mollissima. The sequence continues at coordinate 7,247,506 of JACAVU010000011.1, read as the reverse complement.
CACCGACACTGATTGAAAGTTCATTAGAATATCGTAGTTCTCCTCTACTTTACTTCGGGACTCTCCTTTTCTTTACCCTAATGAAAATTTTCCACTTTACCTAACCCAACAAAAATAAAAAATTGTAGTTTTTCTCCACCTTTTGGCTTTTGTGTTTTCTTCATCTTGCAATCTCTAGACAATTTTATTTTAAATCAATTCCAGTGCCAAAGAAAAAGTGACTTTTGTGACGTGTTTAGCAAAAGTTTTAACAATGTGGAAACGTGAACGATGCTAGCCTCAATTATTCATCTTTATTATAGTGAGATACAGCTAACTTCATTATTGTTTTTTTGGCTGAATGCTAACTTAATTATTGTGTCGAAAGAAAAAGGTCTCCATCGAATCTGATACGGGGTGAACCAATTATCAAAAATAATGTGCAAAAGCTTCGGTTTGGTGTGCTCATTTTTTGATGACAATCATTTTGTACTTTGGTTTGCCGAAATGGAAAATTTCCATCTTTGTTTTTTCCTTCAGTTTGAAAAGGAAAAAAAAAAAATTCAAAATTTAGATTTTAAAATATTTTCCAGATTTTTATTAATGCTTAATTTTTTTAAAAAATACCGTCACAAAAACGCAGCTTTAAACTTGTTTTTTTAGGAAGGACTGCAACGGTTAATACTCATATCTTGGCCACATTTAATAATCATTGCGGTTATACAGAGAATCAAAGGAGAACGCGATTTTGATGGAATTTCTTAGGTCCAATTCATACGGCGGGAAGGGAAAAAAGTGGCACATCTGTCCGCTAAAGAGGGCAAGAGTAGGTGAGTCTATTCAAGTACGTTAATCATGATGATAGGCCCAATGCTTCTGGTACCTAATGGATGTTTGGATTGCTGTACCGCTATCCCATTAGCCATTACAATTTGAATGAAATTTCTCTCCACTTCCAAATAAAAAATAAAAAAAATTGTAAAATATTTTATCATTTCATTCAAATTTTAAAATTTCTTGTCTAGATGTATTTAACTTTTTTAACCCCTCAAATGAATATTTTTAATAAGAAGATTCTGTATGCATCTACAATCAACTTAATACATTATTATTATGGCTTTTAAGTGGAGTTTGTAGTATGTTTTTGTGTTAAAATTTCTTTTCCTTTCCCTAGTGTGCATGGATGGAGCCACTCTTAAACAATAGGGGACAATGCCCCTACCCCCCTCCCCCCAATTTTTTTTTTAAAATTATTAGTATATATATAGAGTTATTAATAACAATTTTGTTCTATAAAAGTAATAATATCTTAATTTTATATAATATTTTTACTAACTGTACATTCTCTTTATCATAAACAGAGCTTTGCTTTTAGCAGAATTGCACAATGAGCTCTTCATAATATATTTGATTGATGCTCATTAAGTTTTACTAAAGGCCCTCAATGCATAGCACATCATTTAGGACTAGTAGAACAGGAACATCAACAGAGACTTTGCCAAGGACGTGATTTACCACCCTCACCAAAGGAAGCAGTGTCTATACTCTACCATCATTTGGTACAGTGTCTTTGAACAAGAATTTATCTCCATTTATGTGTCTAGAGCCTCCACTATCAAGGCATCATACATAAACTTCGAAGACCTTCTGTGGACCATGTACCATAAGACATAAAGTAATCTTCCTTTGATTTTAATTTGTTGGGTCAGGGCTTTCACTTGGTTTGTTAAACCCCTTTTCATTCAACTTAGGATAAACTGAATTATACACACGGTTTGGAGGGACATTCTTCCTTTAGTCCCTGAGGGGGATTGTGAGATGGATGGGATAGAAGATCCCTCACCAATGTATCCTAACCCACTTTTATCGTAGCTAGTCTTCTAAGAACAAACCAACTAATTCAAATTTTCACTCGAGAACTTCTTTAGCAGAGATTTAGAGTTTTCAATTTTCTCACCATATTCTTAGTTTTCTCAAATAGAGGCATTTTCTTCCTTGTCATTTCCAATCTTCCTCTTTGCTTCATCCAATTCAACCAATAAGTCCGCCTTTCATGCTCTATCTCATTCAAACTCTTAAGTGACAACTTTGGGGTTTTATTCTATCTAATACATTCCTTGAAAAGGTTATTATAGGCTACCTAAAGTCCTTCTCATCATCAACCTCCTCCTCACTAGTTCTTCACAACTCTCACTGGAAGCAGTAAAAGGCTAAGTAGCTATTTGCTCTTATTAGCTTTTCCCTGGGTTTGAAAATCTTTCTGAATTCTTAGCAAATAGGTCTATAGCAATAGGTCCTCATTCATCCACTATTCAGCTGAGGTATCATTTTCTTCTTCCTTGACTGTTTTTAAGGTAATGGACTTGGTTTTCTTAGGCTGAGGAAGGAAGTCATAGGTTTAAAAGTGAGCTATAACTATTCTTCTATCTTAACAGTGTCAAGGACTCAAGATCATTGCTTCCTCAATGACAGCCACTTTGGATGGAACCTCTTAGCAGGGAGAGATCTATTGACTTTCCTAGCTATATTGGACTCAGGGATTCACTCTCCTGGGTTAAAGCTTGAATTAACCATGTCACTTAGTTTGGTGTAGAACTCACAAAAGCTTCATCCTAATTTCTTATAACCTAGATGTTAACATTTGTAATTTTGAGTTCTTCTCAGTTAAAGGATCGTTTGGTAAGAGATTTCTAGTAACGTTGTTTAAGTTTTGTAAAAATATGTGTGGATGAAAGTGTATAAAAATACGTGTTGTGATGTTTAAACAACAATTTTTATTATTTAAACACCGTTACCAAACGGGTTAGTTCCCTCATTAGTTTCTAAGAACCCCCAAACAACTTTACTTTTCTGACACATAAATATATTTTCAAACTCTTCCTGTGAAACAAACATGAAAATGGCATTCAATCCTTTACTACTCCAATTGCTTTCACGTCACTCATCCTTAGACCACTCACCTACGCTAGTTTAAGGTTCGGTTCAACCCTCTTAAACAAACAATCATACCTTTTCATCTATAGATTTCAGGAACATTCTTATGTGAACCTTACAATAAGCATAACTGATAATCAAAGTATAGACATTAATGGGCCGTGCTTTATCCATGACAGCCTGGGCTCAAGCATCAGTGGATCACAGTCAGGATAGTAAAATATAACTAATTAAGTGAACATGAACTCATAAAAAATCTTATTTAGACCTAACTATAACTTAACCAATGGATATTCAATCAACTAGATATTTTTATTTTCCGCATTAGTGAACAATCTATCCAGGGCCAAATCTATCACAGCAATAAAGATAAAAACATGAAGAGTTTGTAACAAAGTTTAAAACCAAAGAACTTCATCAGTGAAAAAAAAAAAAATACACTACTCCAGGATACTGAACCCCATAAGGCAATTAATTATAATGAATGATTTTACAGACTCTCACAAAACCTTTATAACTAGACCCTACTACTAACACAGTAGTATTGAGTTCCACCACTGGAACTCCAAAAACCTCTACACTTCTTCTACATGAATTCCAAGATATCAATGCAAGCACTAATGTTAAGCAATGAACTTTTGGTTTAAATAAAAATTTGGAACTTGAAGTTAATCAAAGGTATGCCATGAGAATGCAAAGCCCAGCACAAGATCAAGAACAAACCAGGGGAGGTTAGAACAAAGAGCAAGGAGGCTCTGCAGAGTTTTCTAGAGTGACTTGCCTACCTACTGAGTAAGATGTGCCTTGATATATTCAAGAAATTGTGCACATCTTGCTCACCAAGTCATGTTTTATAAAAAATATCTGACCATCTCGCTTGAGCAAGACTTGAGCAAGATGCAAGCAAAACTTTCGGGTTGATCAATTGATTTGCTCAAGCAAGAATGAAGTTCCATCTGCAACCTTACTGTTTTACTTGAGCAAAAATTGGTTCCACTCCAGCGAGCATCCCTAAATTACACATCATCTAGAAATTTCAAGATTTGTCACTCTTTTCAAAATGAACAAGGATAAAAATATATGTAGATACATTGTCAACAGATATTGCCAATCAAAATCTTACCAAAATAGTATTTGTGACCTGGATAACTTTGCAGTAGTTGTACTTCAACCTCAATGCATAGCTTCTTTGTCCAAATTTGTAACCATGCCTCTCATGTATATGAAAGGATTGCTAATTTTCACTCTCATGGAAATAGTTGTACAGAATTTATTCCTTTTTCCAATACTTTCTCATATTTCTGCATAATCCAGGTATACATTTCTTTAATCTCCAATTAATAGCATTATCTAGTCTTTTCTAAATATCACATTCAGCATTAGAACTTTACATTCTCAAATTCTTGAAATTGTAAAACAGTCATGTTTACTTTTAATGTCCTGTGAACTTATTGGGGTCAGCTATATTCATTTGCATCTAACTTATCGAGTGACCAAAATCCCCTTAGGAGTTAGGACTCCTTGCTCCAAAGTCTTCACTTGGTTTATCTCTCTCTTTCACAATTCAGTAAACTCGATTTTGAAGGCCTATAAAATATGACTTCCGTAAAGTTGCTAGCATTTTTTCCCTACAAAGATTCAATCTTCAAAGAGAGATCAAGGCAGTAAAGACTAATGATCGCCTCTCATTAATGTTAACTAATCAATTCTTCAAGTTTCTTCCTTTACACTGAACAGTGGGACTCAAGGAAAAGGAATTATATATGACAGTCAACAAGGAAGCCACCTAGCAACAGTTATCACACGTCCAGGCCTAAATGCCCAAGTCATTCTTTAACTCGTGAAAAAGTGGCTATTTTCTACCGGTGTCTTCATCTTAACGCCAAATAGCCAAATATTGTGTATATAGGCTGTCTCACCCAACTGTAGGAACCAATTCTGTTCAAGGTTCTGTCTCACCCACACAGGTGAAGCCATGTGTGGGAACATGAGTGCACTTGAATTAGAGTAAATCCTGGGAACTAGAAAGCTTACCTGTAGAAGATCCCTGGTTGATAGTGGGACAGCAGAAACTTATATATGGAAATTCTCTAAGCTCACAATTCATAACCAGATATTGTGTGTATGGTCAACTTACAGATTCCTTGACAAAGGTTATACACTTTTACTATATTATAATCCATTTTAATGCAATTAACTTGGTCACCATTCAGCCATTTTAAGAGATTGAACAATAAACAAGCATTTGCAGGAAGCAGTAGTGCAGAAGCAACACATAAGATCAAAGCCAAGAGGACTTTGTGAATACTCTGGCCAAAAATTGCTTTTATAAAATTTGAGTCTTGTACATGCATAGAGTAGAAGGCCTTCAATTCATCGTATCATATTATATTCTATGATAAGGTAAAACTTAATGTAAAATATAAATAAAATATCAAAATGGGCTATGGACTGATCTTTAACGAAACAAATATTCTCTCAGTCATTACTCTCAATTTAGTTAATACAATCTCAGTACCTTGTCTTAACAAATAAAGTTTGCCTACCACGACAATGCCTTAACTCCAACTACTTAGGTTCAGCGCTAAAACATATAAAAGGGCCTCAAAAAAAAAAAAAAAAACATTGTTGTATAAGGATCAAGTATACACAGTTTCTGCATAATGAGCTTACGGCCAAAGAATGAGTAATCAACATTCTTCTCCCAATTTTAACTATTACTATCCGAAGAATACAGTGTAGAATGCTCTAAACAAATAACTTCTGATCCCTAGAACAGATATCACTTTTCCTTGTCAATGGATACCTTATCAGATTTAGGCCGTGATGCTGACTGAGAAGAAACATACTGCAGAATCTCAAAAAAACTTGTTTGGCCAAAATTCACAGCCTTTTGCCAATACAGAATTGCAATATCCCCAGCCTTAACTCTCAACTCCAATAAGGTGTGATCAATTTCCCCTTCATGTTTAGTCAAATAAAGCCGGAAGAAAGAATTATCAACATATGATGTTCCCTAGAAACAGTTAAAAATTATTATGTCAAAGAAACTGTTACGAATGTATAAGTTAATTAGACAAAATAGTTCCACAAGTTCAAGATGTCAAATGCGTGCCTTTGTTTTAGGATGCCAAAGATATATAAAGATGGCCAACTTGCTTCACTGTACAGTGGTAGCCTTGTCCAAAAGAAAGAAAGAAAGTCAAGAATCCAAAATAAATGCAAAAGAGAATAGGACTATATGAAAAATCAAATTATTGTGCTGTGTTCAAAAATTGCATACATGAATGAAAGTCTCCATTCTCTCAAAGATTGTAAGCATAGCAACTATAATCCTACAAAATTAGAAGATGACACATTTTAGCACTAAAATAAGTTGTACCCTAAGATACTACCATACTAGCACAACATGAAAATACATACCAGTATTGGCACCAAAAAAGAAGTTGCTCCATCTCTGGCTTATTCTTCTCCAAAGTTTTAAAACACTCATAAGCCGGATAGGTACAGCCAAAAACAAGCCTGCAAATACAAGTTAGAGTTGTTAACTTTCCTGTATAACAAACAAGCAATTAACTGATGAAAATGGGGAATTCCCATATCACTTTTTGTTACATAAAAAAGTGCTCTTGAAAGAAATGACCCCATCATTTTGAGTCCCGATAACAATTGGTGCAGTATTTCTCAACTTTATGAAATCAATTCTATCTGAAATGAGAAAAAAACAAGTCCCTGATAAGTTTGAGGAAGTCACAACAGATATTTTCCAATTATGGGCCAATATCAAAGGTTAATAACTCAGTCGACTACCAAATATACAAGCAAAATTTAACATTTGAACAATAGATGAAGTTATTAAAATAAGACCCACTTGTCATTTTTTTCTCTTTTTTGTCTTTCACTATAAATTTATAATTGCTAGTTAATCAACTGTGAGTGATGGGCGCGCGATTAAGTACTAACATTTAGGGACCTGTCATTTTTTCTCTATCCCTCATATTGACTAACAGAATAATTGTGAATTTTTTTTTTTTTTTTTTTGAAATGGAAATGATATGGGATTAAACCATAACAAAGAGTCATACAGAAACTGCCTGCAAAGCAGGACAGTAACACACAAATTACATCAAGTCAGCTTGAATAAAGGAGTTACACAAGGAGGCGTGACTCCAATCCAAAGGTGCTGAGTTCCGGATCTTCTAGCAGTTGAGCAAGCTCATGGGCCACGGAGTTAAAGTTTCTACTTAAATGCTTGAAACAGCAGGTTTCAAAAGATTCACTAACTTGAAGAATACCCTGCACAATCTGCCCATAGTTGCTACCGAGGCCTTATCCTGGACTGCTTGGATGGCATTCAAAGAATCTGATTCAATTATAACCCGAGATAGCTGAATCTCCTGAGCCAAAAAAGAACCCTGCTCCAGCGCCATTACTTCCGTAATTTCAGCAGTAAAACAAGCTTGAAGAGGCTTGCTAAGAGCAGCCCAACTTGACCGAAAACATCTCTAATGACAACACCGATACTAGAAGAATTTTCCAAGTCAGAAGACGCCCCATCAACATTTATTTTATAAAACCCATGGGGAGGAGGAACCCAGCAGGATGGGGGAGCTCTTGGGTAACTGAAATCCCATAATGCCGAACCCACATAATCTTCAAGACTACTCTTCGCCAATTGCCACACCTGATTGGGAGGGAGCCCACAACCGTCATGAACAACCTTGTTTCTATTGTACCAAATGGCCCAAGCAGTTGTAAAGAAAAGCTCTTAAGTCTTTGAGTGTTGCATGGGAGAGAATAAAGATAGTAGAGTCAAGGAAAGAAATATTAATACCATGGGTGCTCAGCGGATTCTCAAGCCAAAGATAGTTGAGCATTCTTCACTCCCATTTGATTCTAGCAGGTTGTAAGCTAGATGGTAGGCACTTTTTACAGTGAAGTCCCCACGGCAATTCCCAATCCAAATTAATTTATCTTCAGGGAGGTCATGACTTAGGAGAATCCTTAGAATTGTCTCCGCCTCAAAAGGAAGGAAGGTGCCCTTATTGTGTTTACTCTCCACCACTTTCTCATTGGATCAATTAGAGAGGAGAGCATTGGAAATTGAGGGATATTGTTTGGAGGTGAGATGAACTTGCAAGTAGATGGCGTTGGCAACCATTTGTCATCCCATATGTGAATTAGAATAATTGTGAAATTTGGTTGTAAGAAAGGGTTAACATTATTGTATGCCTAAAGTCTAAAGTGTTAGTAAAACTTGAAATAAATGCATTAACATATAGAGAGGAAAAAGGAAAAGAACATACAGGTTTAGAGAGAGTCTAAGAATGTGAAAGAGTTGTTTTCAATGGAAAATTTTTGAGTACTTCCAGAGTATTTTAAATGCGTACTCTTTCCTTTCACATAAATAGTGGGTTTCATTATAAATTTAATTAGTGGGACTCATCATTTATGTGAGAGGAGAGAATACGTATTTATAATGCCTAATAATTTTCTATATTCAATTACGAAGTGGAAAAACCGAATTGACATTTTTTAAAAATTTTTTTTTTTATGGGAACCGAATTGGCATTTGATCAAGCTGAATGTGGCACGAAACACCGCGAATAGAGAGTGCCTTTGGTTTTGAATTTTACTTTGGCAGTTTTTGTAATTAACCACAGGACTCTCTCTCGGTTGCCGTGGTTTAATGCCACATTGATCATATTATTCAATCGAACGGCTGAGAATTTTTGGGTAAAACCGTGGGTTTAGTTATTGCTTTCTGACACTGAAACCGTTGTTCATAAGGCCGACTTCTATAAGATCTTCACCATGCCTTTGGCAAGTAGTTTTTTTTTTTTAAAATTATTTTTTTATCGGCAAGCATTTGGCTAGATTATTTGTTTAAAGGTGGGAAAAAAATAGGTTTTAACCCCAAAAAAAAAAAAGTGAGACAAAATATTATTTTAAGTAAATAAATTGATTTATTTACGTTGATTTTAAGTAAATAAGATAGTATTTTTTTTTAAATAAAAAATATCTTATTTACTTAAAATCACTTTTAATCTACTTTTTTTTTTCATTAAAAGAAAATTTATTCACACACTTAAGGCACATTTGGTACATCATATATTATTATATACATGGTGAGGCAACTTAACTCACTCTTTTATGAGAAATAAATGAGGTCACACCTCATATTCCTTAAAATTATCTCAATGTCACTATTAGTTAGAAGCAAAAAGTTTACGCATAAAACTAGTTTTCCAAGTATATTTAACTTAATCTGTATTTATTTTTAGGTATTTATCATGTTCTTCAATTGTCTTCTCTTTACATAAGGGTCATCAAATAGCCAATGACCCATAGCCCGACCTAGAAACCCGACAGCCCACCGGGCTAATGGGCGGCCCGGCCCGTTGTTATTGAGGCTCATGGGTAGCCCACTAGCCCAGTGGGTTAGGCCGTGGGCTAGTTTAGTTTTTATGCCCATGGGTACCTAGTGGGCTAGCCTAGTAGCCCAATCCGTTGCCCAGGCCGTTGGCCTAACTTGTTGGCCTAACTTGTTGGCCCAACCCAATAACTCATAATTCATAACAAAAATATATAGGAAGTGTATGAAGGATTGATCTTGAGATATAATAGAGGAATTTCTTAAGAAAACTCCCTCAACCACTAAGATATTCAAAGTAATTGTGCTAAATTTAGTTTACTAAATATATATTTTTCTAGTAGTCTAGCAAATTTGAATTAACCATTTGACTTTTTTTATTATTAAAGATTAAAAAAAACTATTTAAAGCCTTAATAAAAAAAATTAAATAGGTTTCCATCAACAAAACAAAAAATTAAATAAATTTGACTATAAAAAATTTGTAATTAAGTATTAAATTCTTTAATTCTTTCCTTTTAAAAAATAGATTGATTATTCCCTTATAAAAAATTGATTATTTCTTTATAAAAATAATAAAATAATATGCCAACACAAGTCCATGGATAACACATTAAGCCCAACCCGATAGCCCAGCTCACTAAAGACAAAATGGGCGTTGCCCATGGGTAGGGTCATGGGCTGAGGTTTTCTCTTTCGGCTCAGCTTGATCCGGCCCGTTAACTAGTTAATAGCTCATTATGCCCAGCCCATTGTGCCCATGGGCCAAGTAAAAATGGGCCGGGCCGGCCCGACCTGGCCCATTGACAACCCTTATCTTTACATTGCAAATTTCATTAACTCTCTTTATCATGTTCTAAACACGTGCCTAATTTGTGCAAGGAGGCAACTTAAAAAAAAAAAAATCTGCACTAGATGTTTTCAATGCTTATGGAAAAAGTGACAGATTGATGAAAAAATAACCAACAAAGGTCTTGGAGACTTGACCCCTGTTGGCTAGTTCAGTCATAAACACTAAATAAATTTCATCAAAAATGATGAGGGTGATTTAACAACTAGCTCTTAACACCTTGAGAAGGCGACGGGAGTAATGAGCCCGTCAGCTCTAGTCATTGAACCACCTTTCTTTCATGACTGCGGTTTTGCCTCATATCTGACGACATTAGGCTAAAGGGAACAAGATGACAAGATCAAGGCTGAACGGAGAAAGCTGACGAAGGGAAAAGCTGAAGATTCTGAGCTGACGACCTTTCCAGGTGCAGCTATGTAAGCTGACGACCTTAGGAAGGAAACACGGACGAAGGGAAAAGCTGAGAGCGATGAGCAAACCTTTGTCCATAACCTAGCTTGCCCCCCACGTGTACATGTATAAGGAAAGTTCTTGCGCTACACGTTTGACCCTAATTGAGAAGATCTCTATAAGGAAAAGAACTTTAGGTGATACTAAAATCCATAAAATACTCTCCTAGAAGGAAAGTACTTCCTCGCCAATGTGTTTATTTCGGCCTTACACTACTATAAATACCCCAAAGTCCTCATAAACTAAGGTACGCATAATTCACCTCAGCTCTAACACTTTAGAATTGCGAAGAAGAGATTTTCTCTAATTTGACCGTCGAAGGGTATTTGACCGGTACCACACCGGTACTTCTCTTAAGGTTTTGAGCTTTTGTGTTGTGCAGGTTCTTCATCGGGAGCACGTGAGGACCGTGTGGCTTACTGACGATTTTCGGCATCATCAAGAAACATTTTTTGAAAATATTTTTCGCATTTTCAAATATTAAGTAAAGTATGAAAATCTAGTCAACAAAAAACTTGTTATCTGATCATCAAAAAACAAGGACTTAGGGTGGGGAACAATTTCCAATTTTTTGGGCATAAAATAATTTCTACTCTTAAAATTGAAGCTACTAGAGTTAAAAACATATTCTATTTTGGCACCTTCTTCTTCTTCTTCTTCCTTTGGTAAATTGCATTCTAAACCTTATAGTTTAAGGAGTGTGAAAAATTAAATTCTAAAGTTTTTAAAACTAACAAATTAAATATATGTATTGGGCTTGAATATATATATATATATATATATATATATATATATATATATATATATATATATATATATATATAGAGAGAGAGAGAGAGAGAGAGGGAGAGAGGAGAGAGAGAGAGAGAGAGAGAGATGGTACATAAGTACTGTTCCTTAGGTTCATTTTTAAGATTCTGCCATATAGATTTTTTTTTTCATAAGATGGAAGTGTATTTTTTAATTAAGTAGCTACATGGTTGAATCCTAAGAGAGGAATCTAAGGTACCGTACCTAAGTTTTGTTTATATATATTTAGAGAGTTTCAACTTATGGCGTCCACTCCTAATGATAACTCTTTATTATCAGACCATGACACTAATCAGTTTTTGGTGTAGACGAGAATTAAACCTCAAATCTCTTATTCAACCATTAAAAACTTTACTAGTTGACCTAGGAACTCGCTATTGGGCTTAAAATTTAATATGTGCTAGGTTTAATTTGTTACTTTCTAAAATCTCATGGTTTAATTTATTACTTTTGAAACTATATTTGTTTATAAGTCCTGTTAACGGATGCCCTTAGGGTATTTGTTTACGAACATTTTAAAAAAATTAATACCACTTTTATGAGAATTAGAAAAAAATTGCCAAAAAAATCAATTTGTTTTTCTTTTTTGGACAAAGTTTGGTTACATATGTTGAAATCGTTAGATTTTATGTTCTTACGCTCTTAACACACATGCCAAATTTTGTGCAAATCTAATATTATTTACTATATGATTCATCAACTTATTTTTTACGCATAATTTTAGACTTCAAAAACTTGCAATTTAAATAATTGACTGATAACAAAGCTACTGATCTTTGATCTTTTAGAAATTTTGTAAATATGGAGAATATAAGAAGAAAATGTAATCTAATACTGGATTTGTCAAAATTAATAAAAATATATTGAGTGAAGTTGTAGCTTTAGGCTTCAACCAAGTTTATAATCAAAATTCATCCCTTTATTTTCTCAAAAACAATTTCCTAGAATAGTTCACTAACAAATGCCCTTAAGATATTTATTTACAAAACCCTTAATTTATTACTTTTTTATGGGAAAATTTATTACTATTTGAAACTTTAGTGTTTAATTTGTTAATTTTGAAATGGTAAGTTTAATTTTGCTAAAATTGAGTTTCAAAAAATAAAAGCATTTTGCTAGATAATTTCAAGACGGGACATTTTCCTATATAGTTTCAAAATTAAGGGTATTTACCCATATATTGCCTGATTTTCAAGACTTTAGTGTAGAGTTGGCCCTAGACATTTTGTGGCCTTTGGCGAGAACAGAAATTGGGCCTTATATATATGTTTGTGTGTGTGTGTATTAAATTAATATTTTTATATTATAATATATTTCATTTAAAATTTATTTTTCTTGTCTTTTCAGATATAAATTGACTAATTATAATATATATATTTCTTGCCTTTTGGTCTCTAATTTTTTTTTTTCTATTTTGGTTTCCAAAATTAAAAAATCATTCTCAATTTAGTGTTTGCCATCATCTTACTAACATAAATTGCTTATGTGACTTACGAGATGCATCACTAGCGGGCATAAAGCTTACATGGTCAGAAAAATAAAAATTTTAAAATTTATTTGGTGTTAAAAAAAATGCAATTTCAGCATTTTAATAAATAAAAAAAGTCATATAAGAAGAAAAAAAATTATGAACTTGTAATTTTAAAAAACATTAAAAATAATGAAGTTATATATTTTTTCTCTTCATTAATTTTTTTTTTTGGAAAAACATGTTTATGTTCTCCGTGTTTTTATCCAGAACATGATTGTTCATGTTCTTAGCAAACCAAGCATCCAAAAACACATAGCAATCTTCACATTATTGATTATTTAACTAAGATAAGAACAAAAGATAAATTTTTGAGTAAGACCAAATCCTAGCAATTACCAAAACATCGAAACTGACAAATCAAACACTCAAAAACCCAGAAATAGTTTACAAACGTCGAAACCCACAAATCTCAAAGAAAACCCATAAATTAAAAAAAATCAAAATCTCCAATTTTTGTTTTTCATGTTCAAATCTTTCCGAAAGCATCTGCAAAAGGTAAAATTTATTCCCCTAACAATAGTGAGAAGAAATCTATGGCAGTAACTGTAGAACAATAAGGACATCATCTCCTTCAACTGCTGAATGTAAGGGACACCATCTTCATTATCATTACATTTGCCTGTAATATACAATGACATGAAACACCTGCATAATTACGAAATTAAAAAAGAAATCACGTTTGCATTGTAGAATACTACCATGGTTAAAATAAACACAAAGCAAAACTAGTTTTCACCTATTAAAAAAGAAAAAAGCAAAGTAAGAGAGAGCTTTTTAACACAAATTTGAAGTGGAGCCAACCTGAAAGGAACGGAGAAGAAGGTCCACCGCAACTACAAAGAAGCTTAAAACATTTATTTATTTTATACTTTAAATGGAGAGTGGAAAATTTTCGATAAATAAGTACCAAAAAAAATGAGGTCTTAGACTTTTTTTTCTTCTTATATGTTGATTTTAGTTTTATTTTGTTGAGAGAGTGAGTGATTTTTTAGCTTTTATGTGTGGAAGTCTATGGGGTCTACACTCTAAAATTCCCACATAAAAAACCAACCATTAGTTATACATTGGTGGATAAAAAAAAATTATGTGGTACGATCAAATTAAAACCTAGGGTAACATTGTTACTCTTAGGCTTGGTGGTTTTCCTTTTTTGGGGTCATTGGGATACACGAGTGTGAGTGTTGTGCCTTCAGCCCCTACCTTTCCAAATTCTAGTGTCCATGGAGTCGTTAACAAAACACTGGAGGAACTTATCCCTAAACGATAGGGAGGGTGGTAAGTTGCCTCTCACAAAAGAAAGAAGTTCTGATGAGTTTATTATTGCTGCCAAATTCCTGACAAATAGGGCGTTGAGTATCGATGCTATTATCTGAACATTTAATCCGTTGTGGCACGCGGTAAATGGTTTCAAAGCTCGTAGTGTGGGAGATCATGTTATCCTATTCATTTTTGATGATGAAGATGAGGCAAAGAAGATTTTTAGAGGGGAGCTGTGGAGTTTTGACAAGCATCTGGTGGTTCTTGAGAAATATGAGAAACACTCGCCTATCCACACATTGAGCTTCTCCAAGGTATCTATCTGGGTTCAGATTCATGACATCCCTGTTCAGTTCATGAACAGAGAAGTTGTTGAGGATATAGGCTCGGTGATAGGGGAGGTTGATAAAACTACTGAGTGGGAGGATTGAGGATTGATATTTCGGGTGAGGATTGATATTTCTCTCCCATTATGCCAAGGTAGAATTATATCTCTTGATGGAGGTGTCAAAGATTGGGTGAAATTCAAGTATGAGAGATTACCCAATATTTGTTATTGGTGCGGATGCCTCAATCATAGCGATAAGGACTGTGACCTATGGATTGAGGGCAATGGTTCTGTATCCCTCGATGATCAGGAGTATGGTCCCTGGATCTGTGCCTCATCAACTCCAAATCCGTAGCAGTCATTCGTAGTTGTACCAGGGTATTCTGCAGCAAGGAAAAAGAAGGTTCAGAGTCCAAAGTCTCCATGCAAACCTCCATCCACGGTGGTTGAACCAGTGGCTGAAACTCCAATGGTGAACCTAGCTGAAAGTATGGATGTTACAGATGGAGGGGCGGTCTTAAATGCTGCGCCATTAAGTATGAGAGATTACCCAATATTTGTTATTGGTGCAGATGTCTTAATCATAGCGATAAGGACTGTGACCTATGGATTGAGGGCAATGGTTCTTTATCCCCCGATGATCAAGAGTATGGTCCTTGGATCCGTGCCTCATCAACTCCAAATCCGTAGCAGTCATTCGTAGTTGTACCAGGGTATTATGCAGCAAGGAAAAAGAAGGTTCAGAGTCCAAAGTCTCCATGCAAACCTCCATCCACGGTGGTTGAACCAGTGGCTGAAACTCCAACGGTGAACCTAGCTGAAAGTATGGATGTTACAGATGGAGGGGCGGTCTTAAATGCTGCGCCATTGATTCTGGTAACTGAAAATAATGAGGGGCGTGATTTGGGTAAATCCATTATTCAAAATTCAAACGATCACCAACATTTATTCAGTCTGAAATTTATGAGTCCAGCTATTCAAGAAGATTCTTTTAATGCTAAAATTGCGGAGATTGATTGTGCTCTTGCATTTTCTGATTACTCCAAAAAGGAAGCCTCCACAGAGTATTCAATTCTAGCTCTCAACAATTTAGGAAACAATCCTATATCACATGCCTCCATTAGCTTTCTTTCCCAAGCACGTGACCCCCAACCTGCTTAAGGAAACCAGCCCTGTGTGTCTAAGTATGGGGTTAATAACACAAAACAGGCAACATGGAAAAGAATCCCAATGTCTTGAGCAGAGGTGGGAAATAGTTCAGAGCCCCTAATTCATGCTCAAAGGTTAGGTGGAGAGGAAATTTATGACGAGGTACTTGTTAAGCGTAGGGAGGTCTCGAAGCAGAAAAGCAAAAACATTCTCTCAATGGCAGAGGTTGCTGGGCAGCCCTGCCAAGACCAATGAGTCTCTTATGCTAGAATTGTTGTGGGCTTGGGAATCCACAGACAATTCAAGAGCTCGACGATTTAATCTAGGCAAAAGATCCTGTAGTCGTGTTCATTGCCGAAACATGGCTGACTGAAGCTAGGCTAAAAAATTGGTTGAGGAAGCTAAATTTTGGAGATTCACATGTGGTTTCAAAAATTAATCAGGGAGGGGGGTTGGTGTTGCTATGGAAATCTGACCTTACTCTCAGGGTCAACTCATCTTCACTTAATCATATTGATGCTATCATTGATGAAGGTAGGGAGAATACATGGAGGTTTACAAGCTTTTATGGTGCACCTAAGATATACAATCCTTATGCGTCCTGGAATCTTTTGCGAAGCTTAAATTCCAAATTCAATCTTCCTTGGGTATGTGGGGATGATTTTAAAGAAATATTGAAATCTCATGAAAAGGTGGGAGGGAGACCGCGACCTTTGGGTCAAATGCAGGGGTTTAGGGATGTTTTGGATGAGTGTGGTTTTATGGATATGGGGTTTGTTGGAAATAAATTTACATGGAGCAAAAATATAATGGGAGGAGTTACAGTATGGGAACGCCTTGATAGAGCAGTTGTTAACAATGATTGGATGTCACTCTTTCCAGCATCAAAAGTGTATCATTTTGAATGTGGTTGCTCTGATCATAAACCCATCATTATTTACCCCCTAGGCATTCCCACTCGGCACCAAAAACCTTGGAGGTTTGAACAAGTGTAATTACAAGAAGAGGGTTGCCATGAAACCATTAACTTGGCCTGGAAAACAATCCATACAGATCTCTCCCCAATGGCTGGGGTAACTGAAAATCTACAGCACTGTCAGGATAGGTTGAAGGCATGGAGCAAAAAATCCTTTGGAAATATTACCCGAAAGTTGATTGAGGTACGGAAAAAATTGAAAGAAGCCGAGATGGTGGCTGTTAGAGGAGGCTCCATGATTTGGTTTCTTAGTCACAAAACAGAACTAAGAAATCTCTTAACCCAAGAAGAACGATTATGGCAGCAGTGAGCAAAATCAGATTGGTTGAAAGGAGGAGATCAAATCTCTAAATACTTACATAGCAAGGCTTCACAAAGGTTTAGACGAAATAAGATAAAAAGATTAAGAAGGGAGGATGGGTCGTGGTGTGAAGGAGATGATCAGCTAGCTGGGATGTTTGTAGATTACTTTCAGCACCTGTTTTGTTCTTCAATCCCGAGCAGTGAGCACGTGGAGGCTGTTTTGGGTGATACCCCAAAGGTGGTAACCACTAAAATGAATCAATCTTTGTTAGGGGAGTTCACCAAAGCTGAAGTGGACTTGGCCTTGCAACAGATGTCTCCTCTTAAGGCACCTGGCCCGAACGGGATGCCGCCAATATTTTATCAACATTATTGGGGAAAAATTGGCGATGATGTGTCCAAAGCAATCCTCTCTAGCCTCAATTTAGGTATTATCCCTCCCAATCTAAATCATACATACATTACCTTGGTGCCAAAAATAAAAAAATCCCCAAAGAGTCACTGACTTCCGCCCTATTGCTCTATGTAATGTTTTATATAAACTTGTGTCTAAAGTGTTAGCGAACAAACTCAAAATTATTTTACTAGATATTATTTCAGACTCACAAAGTGCATTTCAAGCAGATAAAGCAATTTCTGACAATATCCTGGTGGCTTATGAATCCTTACATCACATGAAAAATAAAAAGGCAGGAAGATCGGATTTATGGCCATGAAGCTTGATATGAGTAAGGCCTACGATAGAGTGGAATGAGATTTTTTATGTGAAGTCATGAGGAAAATGGGTTTCCATGGGAGGTGGATAAATTTGATTTATGGCTGCATAAAATCGGTGTCCTATTCCGTTTTAGTGAATGGAAAATCGAAGGGGAACATCACTCCTACGGGAGGAATTAGACAAAGTGACCCACTATCTCCTTACTTGTTCTTACTTTGTTTCGAGGGTTTAAATGGATTGATTCAGAAGGCTGTGAGGAGGGGAGCTATAAAAGGCTTTTCTCTTTGTAAAAATGGACCAAAATCTCCCACTTATTTTTTGCAGATGACACACTCCTATTTTGTCGTGTTGATCTAAGAGAGGTCTAAGAAATCAAAAATATTTTGGATAGATATGAACAAGCTTCGGGGCAAAAAGCAAACCATGAGAAGACCACCATATTTTTTGGGAAATCTGTTCCCATGAGTTCCAAATCAGCCATAAAGAATTTCGTGGAAAAATTCAACGAAGCAATACTCTCAAAGCAAGTATGGAGGCTAGTTCATGACATTGACTCGTTGTTTTACAAGGTGTTCAAGGCTATATATTTCAAAGGGGGACTATGCTTGAGGCAAAATCAAACTCGGGCTCCTTTGCTTGGAAAAGCATTTTAAAAGCAAGGAAGGTGATTGACATGGGTGCAATGTGGAGGATAGGGAATGGGGCATGGATAAAAATCTTCAAGGATGCTTGGCTGCTTGGAAGTAATGCTGGCTGTGTGCTTTCCCCTGTATCAGTCCTGGCAGAGAATGCCACTATAAATCAACTCATTGATAGCGAGAGTGGCTAGTGGAATTCAGCTCTCATAGATGAGATTTTTCTGCCCCATGAAGCCCAAAAAATTAAAGCAATTCCCATCTGCGCATCCTCACAGGAAGATGTCTTAATTTGGTAGCCTACAAGTAATGGAGTGTACTTGGTTAAATCCGGGTATAACATCCTTTATGAAGCTCAGAATAGGGAGGAAGCCTTCGCTTCAAATGCAGGAAATTCCAAGAAGTTTTGGTCCGGTTTGTGGAAATTAAGGGTACCAAATAAAGCCAAGTGCTTTATATGGAGAGCATGCACTGAATCCCTTCCTACAATGGCTAATCTGAGAAGAAGGAAGATAATTAATAATGCCAACTGCACGCACTACAAGTCAGAGGAAGAAACAGCGCTCCATGCTCTCTGGAAATGTCCGTTGGTTAAAGAAGTATGGGACTCGCGGTTTGCCTCGCTTCCATCACACTTCTTCAGAGTGCATAATTATGCAGACTTATTAAACCTCTTCCTCTGCTCAAACTTTGATACCAAGCTGTTTGGCATGACTAGCTAGGCAATCTGGAATCAAAGAAACAAGTTAAGGGTGGGAGAAATGGTTATACCGATCAACAGAGTTGCTGATGAGGCGTGGAAGCAGCTCCAGGAATTTGGCAGTTCTTGGCAAAGCCCAAAGGTGAAGGTGAGGAAGAAAAAAATTGTGTGGAAGCCACCAGACCTTGGACAAGTAAAGGTTAATTTCAATAGGGCAATGTTCGAGGAAATTATCGCAGTAGGGGTTGGTGTTGTGGCCAGAAATGATAGAGGGGAGGTCTTAGCAACCATGACTGAAAGGATTCCTATACCAGATTCGGTGGTGGTCCTTGAAACTTTGGCAACCAGGCGTGCAGTCCAGTTTGCACTCGAAGTGGGCTTCCTCAATGCTGTTTTTGAAGGAGACTCTGAAACATCTATCAAAGCCATTCAAGATCAGACTTTCCTATACTTTCCTTTTGGCCATATTGTTAAAGACATTTGGTCTTTTTCTAGCTCTTTTTAGAGATTTTCTTTCTCTCATATATGTAGGCAAGGTAACGCCTTAGCCAAAAGAGCTAGGTTGTTTTTGTCTTTTCTAGTTTGGATGAACTCTGTTCCACCAGACCTTTATAATTGTTATTTGGCTAATTTTCAAGAATTTCAAAAAAGATCGCTGGCCTCATTGGCCTGTTTCTCAAAAAAAAAAAAAAAAAAATTAAAACCTATAATACCACCGCATACTATTGGTGATGGTCATGAGGTGTGGGGGGTAAGGGTCGGGGTTCAAGTCTCTAGGAGGGAGCTTTACACACATATACACTTAGATTAGACTAGAGTAGAATTCTATCTTGTATAAAAAAAAAAAAATTAAAACCTATAATAATTTACTATTATGATTTGTTGTGAAAGTATTGTAGATGTAGCATTTAAAAAAAAAGTGTATATGTCACAAATCACAATATATATATATATATATATATATATATATATATATATATATATATATATTAGGGAGTACTGATCACATTCATTGTCAAATCATTTATTAGCTGTGCGAAAAAATTCTGGCATCTTTAGCACTTTCATTTAAAAAAATTATTTTTATAATCTATTAACAATAGGGGATAATTAATACTCTTACAAGTAAAATACATCTTTATTAGTTAATACTTGGAGGTGTTTTTACATTTGGGGCCTAATAATTACCTCACTGCCTATATACCCGGAATTAGGTGCAATGTTTTGTGTGGTTCTTGATACTTGAACACTAGACACAAGCCAAATAATTAAGTCACATGAGTTTTTAGTTCAATTCACTTATGTATGGATCAAACTACGTACAAGTTAGAAATGTTGTTGGATTCAAATAGGTTATACATATAACGATTATATGATCTTTTATTTACATAAAACAATATAAATTTACATAAAGTGCCATTGGTATTTATGTGACTACTAAAAAATTCATTTTGTAAGTAGACTTTCAATATTAAAAAAAATTATATATTCATGTGAAAAAACTAGTAATTGATAAACACAAAATAGTAAATATTCTATCATTTTCTTCTGTGTTTTCTTGCTGTACAATATAACATAGTATTCAAAGGAATGACTTTTCATTTCTAATATATATCCTCTCACTTGCAATGCAGTCATGAAAGGTATTGAGTATAGGTTTTTGACCGTTCTTCCTGAAGAAATTGTAATACAGTGAAACTTTATGAATGCTAGTCTCAGAATCAAGTAAAACCAGAGAAACAGTTCTTGAGAAAACAGATCAAGAAGAAGAACACAGTGAGAGAGAGAGAGAGAGACTGAGATAAAGAGAAAAGATTTTATTGAAGAAGAAAACTGTTTTCACTAGCATAATAATTACATCTGAACCATAGCTCTCTATTTATAGGTACACATCATTCCCAATAACAGAATAGATTACAATCCAAACTCTGCGCCGTGATTCAAGGAATTAACTGTGGAATTATAACTAATCTTCGCGCCATTAGTAACTAACATTTACTCTTGCTTCAGACGACACCGTTTAAGGCTTAAAGAAGAAACACCAGAACATCAATCAAAACGGAGCGCATCACTTAAGTGATTAATGAAACGTTGCGCATCATGGGCTGTGCACAGCACGTGCTAGATAAATGAAACAATTTGCTACTGCTAAACCAAGGACAGTTTGAGCTTCTTCGTAGCTTGAGCATCAGGTTCTTCAACACTTCCTAGTTATTTGCTAAGAGTGGTAAGTTAAGTCTTCCTTAATTAGTCACCAAATGTTACTTAATTTAGCCATGGCTTCCCAAACTTTTATAAAACTTCAAGAACGAAAATTTCTGTTTTAGCCTTCCCAAGGTTTTGTCAAGTGAGAGGAAAGAAAAGGAAAGAAAGAATAGAAAAAGAAAAGGTGTCTTTTCCTTTGGACATGTGTCCTACACGGCTACACCTATGACATCAACTCCTCCATTTTTGTTTTTCTACTTTCTAGTGTAACTGGTCCAAGTGTTGGTTGTTTCCTCCAGCTAATTAGCCACGAATCTAATCCACTTTGTCCGTGAGGAATATGGGCTTCACTGGACTATCCACTAGCGGAATTTATGCTTAAATAGCCCATTACTTTACCTCTCACGCTACTTTTCGTTTCAATTTTATTTCAAATAATATAAGTTTAAGCTTTTTTAAAATAAAGTTTTTTTTTAAAAAATAGAAGAAATTTAGTTCTTATTCATTAAAGGAGACTGTTAAAATCAACCTGGAATACAGATTCATGGTATATTTTCCATCCAAACTAATAAGAGAGGGGAGTGAACTGCTTTTAAAAATAAGCTATTTTTTAGCTTTTTGTCTCACATTATGCAAATAACTTCTAAAGATAAGCAATTCTCAATTGAACACTTTGTAGATGCTCATTTTTTAGAAGCCCAACAGGAGGAAAAGCCCAAAGACATGGGCAGAAAAGAGTGGGATGGAAATGCCATTAAGCCTAAGTGGCAGGAATAATGGATCATGGGTCCATAAAGCAAACAAATGGACCCTGAATAAGTAAATGGGCCTAAGAAGGTCCAAAAGAAATAAATAGCAAACTCATGGACAGTATGAATGTAGAAAAGTGAGAATGGGCCACGATTGTCACAGCAGGCCTAAAACAATGTAAGTAAAGAGAATAAGGGACAATGGAGAATCCATGAGCCCCAAAGATGAAGTATGAAGCACTTGGGCCAAGGAAGCCCAATGAGTTAGTAAAAGCATATGGTAAGCATAGAATTGAAAAGGGTTGAGAATTCCCCAAGAAAGTAAACGGGCCAAGGATGCCCAAAGGAAAGTAAGCAGGATGAGGGAGCCCGCAAGTAGTAAAGGGCCCAATGAGTTCATTGGGCCTTCAAAGAAGGAATGAACAGAAAAGCCTGGCAAGAGTAAATAGCAATGGCAGCAGAAAGCTCACGATCGGGAAAGACCTAGCTCGTGAAGAAGCAAGTCATAAATGAGAAGTCAGGGAAAGCAGCCCACGCCTAAAGAAGTCAAAGATGAATAGCAGAATGAGCAGAGGGACCTTTAGACTGTGGCAAACACATGAGCAGCGGGCAGAATTTTGACGAGCATAGAGGTAAGGCACGCATAAGGCCTAGACCTCACCAGCCTATACCCAGCCAATACAAGAAGTGGTGGGTCATGGGTCAGAGGTAAAAGGGAATGGTCTGGTGGTGGGGAGGGGGAAAAACTCATTTTCATATTTCCTTCTTAAACTCTTTTGGAGGCAATGTCTTGCTAGGATGACATACCACCCAAAAAAGGCAAAACTGAGTTGGAACTACTAGGTGCATGCCATAAGGGACGGAGGGAATGAGAGTACTTACACCGTGGCAGGTAGGAATGCCACGACAAGCAAGCAAACAAAAGAGCCTTTTTTGTCTAGTGAGGTGGAATGGCACGGCCAGTGCAGGTAAGTGGCGCTGGTTGAGAAACTAGCCAGTCAGTAATGGTTGGCAAGAACGCCCACACCAGACAAAAACGGTTAAGGGCTAAAATGGTAATAGCCCGTCACGGCTGGCACTATATAAGGAGCCTTTGTTGTGCATGGTGGAGAGGAACCCCTAGGATATAAAGGAAAGTAAAAACAAAGAGAAGGAATGAAAAGAATTGAGGAATAGAGAGAAGAGTAAAGAAAACAAAGAGAACAGGGTGATAGGCATGCACTGAATGGGTCGATCTCCCTCTCCCTCTCCAATCTATGCTCTCTGGTAACGGAGAAGGACCTCACTGAACACAAGTCATTCAGACCTGCCCCTTCAAAGCAGTTAATTTCTCCTTCAGAGAGGTTAATCGCGTTGAAGAGGTGATTCCCCTTCTTGACTTAGACTTGGCAACCTATCTTGGTGCGGCAGACAGACATTTATTTCTCTGAATAGGCTTATTGTTGTTCATTCAATACCTACTTTCTTCTTGTTGTTTTCATAAAATGAGCATTCCTTATCAAAGCCCATTATTCATTTTTTTCCTGAATTGTAAAGGAATTTTCATTATTATCTTTATTGTATTTGCTTGCCATAGTTAATGTAACAATTCTGCCTACCATGGGCATATGATCAAAGCCTGATTAACAGGGGCATCGTTTGCGCACAAGTCGGACCAAGGAGGTTTGCTCTTGGACTAGTCCCAACTCCCTGATCCAGAAATCTTTGGGCCTAGTGTAGCAGTAGGTGGCCCAACCCAACATTTGCAAAAAAGGCCTACACATTTTAATTGGCGACTCCATTGGGGAGTTGGGAAACAGACAGGGACAGAGATATTCACAAATAAATGCCCCCAAAATCTAGGACAATGTGTAATATGAGCGTCGTCCCCTCGTAGGCTAAGTCGAGGCCCACAACGCCCTGTCAGCCCAACCAGGTAGAAAACATAAACGAATTGGGGGCTGAACCTCAACTGCAGGCAAGGAATCTCACTGATAGTATCAATGCTTTTATTAAGGTGCTACATGCACTACAACACTCACAACAGTAGATGATGGAGGAAAACGTCAGTTAAAAACAAAAAAACCAAGGAAAAAGGAAGCTAGCATGTCCCAGAGCATGCGGCTGACAAAGAGGAGACGCCAGTCAGAGGCGCCTTGCAGACTGAGGGAAAAAGCTACATCACCATGGCCAAGGTGGCAGCTGTCTTAAAGCAGGAGAGGGCCAGAGCACCCAAGGAAAGGTTCTACGCACAGAGACCTCCTTATCCTTTAAGAGTGCTTAGTAAGTCATACGCTGAAAGGTATGAAACACGCGTTTTTGTGCAATATGACGGCAGGAAGGGTAGTACTGTCGAATGCGTGAGAAAATTCATCGATACTTTTGGCCCTTATGCGGCAGACGAGGACTTATGTCTGCGGGAGTTTTCCAAATGACTATGTGACCGTGCCTAAACCTGGTACATAGGCCTAAAACTAGGATCAATCCCAACCTAGATGATATGGTGGATGTATTTTGCACTAAGTGCTTCTACAGAAAGGAAACAGTGACGCTTGCTACTTTGCAAGCTACCAAGCAGACAAATGGAGAAGATTTGATGGAGTACATCAAGAGATTCAGAGACATAGTGCTTGATTGCTATGACCATTGCGAGGAGAGACATTAGTGGAGATGTGTATGACAAATATGATTAGAAAATGCAGAGTTGTTCTGGAAAACTTGGAGATTTCCTAGTTTGCACAACTATTACAGAAAGCGAGAAAGACTGCTTAATCAGTGAAGCCGAGTTCTGACAAAAGGAACGCCCCGCAGGCTATGGCGGTATCCACCAATGAAAGGAAGACAAAAACAGACGGGAGAAGTATGATACCCCTCTGCTAATACCATGCACCCCTAAGGAGCTGGATGTGCTTTTAGACAAGTGGATAGCAGACAGAGTTTTTAAACCCAATCAAGTTGCCAGGGAGTCCACAGAAGAAGACCGGAGGGACCCACGCTTCTACCGCTTGCACAATTATGTGCAACATCCTACTACAGAATGTTAGGCGCTCCGCAGGCTAGTGCACAGCAGGATTAAAGAAGGGACCCTAGAGCTGACGCAGCAAGAAGTTAAGAGAAACCCACTCCCAAACCAAAAAGGGAAAGGCGTGGCGGCGGTGGTAATCTGTGCGGACCTAGGGGAAGATGAGGAGGAGAATCCAACCCTGCCTACCAAGACAATCACCACCTTACAAAGGAGCTCTAAGTTCAAAAATCTGTTGACCAACTAGGCCTTACAGCAAAAGAGCGAAAGACAGCTACGGAGGCCCTGGTAAGCATTGCTTTTGGGGCAGGAGTAGAACGCTTGTCAGCAGAAGTTACAGATAATAGAGCTCTCTTACAAGAATCAGTTGAAATCATCTTTAGTGATGAAGATATGGAAGTGGGATGCCCTGACCACAGGAGGCCCCCTTTACTTAGCCGTGTCTATAAATCAGATCCCCACCAAGAGAGCCTTGGTGGATACCGACGCCTTGATTAACCTGGTACCATTAAGCACCCTGCAGGCGGCTCAGAAAGAAAAATCCAAGGGTGCCCAATGGAAGTAACTGGGTTCAGAGGAAGCGGTAAATATACAACCGGCCACATTCAACTATGGTTAAAGGTGGGCCCTATAGCCTCTTTAGCCCGGTTTCATATGGTAAAGACGGAGGTTTCATACCATGTGCTCTTAGGGAGGCCATGGCTACACAAGCATCGGTTGGTACCATCCACTTACCACCAGTGCGTGAAAGGGAGGTTAAATGGCAGGATGATACGCATAGCGGCAAACCCATCACCATTTGAGCAGGCGGAGGCTCATTTAGTAGAGACCATGTTTTATGACTAGTGGGCACCATCTGGGGAAAGCTCAGTATCAAAACCAAGGAGCACCTTTGTCCCTAGGTGGGAGGACGTTCGAGGTGACCCAGAACCTGATCTAAGAGAATTACTCTCCCAGAAGAAGAAAAGAAAAGAAATTCTTGCAACAGAACCAGGCGACACGCCACAATGTGTCAGGGTCCGAGGACCCAATGGCAGGATCATGTATAAACTATGAAGGTACGTGGGGCCCACAAGTGAAACACAAGCAGGCCCCAAACAAGAATGGTAGCACAAAAGCCTGGTGTATTGCATAGCTCAAGAAGGCTCAGAAGAAGGAAACCACGAAGAAAGAGATGAGGAGGTTACGACAAATAAGGATGTACAGTTTATAGCAGAAGAAAAGATGGAGGAAGTCAACTTGGGATCTGACTCACAGGAACCAAGGCCCATCTCAATAAATTCAAAGTTGTCAGAAAAGGAAAAATCGGAGTTCATACTATTGTTGAAGGAATACAGAGATGTCTTTGCGTGGGATTACAGTGAAATGCCAGGATTAGATCCTGGGCTAGTAGTGCATACATTGAATGTAGACCCGGAGGCCAGGCTAGTTGCCCAGCCTGCCAGAATTTTCCACACTGAAATAGAAGAACAAATAGTCAAGGAAGTATAGAAGCTGTTGGCCACAGGATTCATCAAACTCATTCAACATCCACGTTGGTTATCCAATATAGTGCCAGTGAAGAAGAAGAACGGGCAAATAAGGTGCTGCATAGATTTCAAAAATCTCAACAGGGTCTGCCCAAAAGATGAATTCCCACTGCCAAACATGGACTTACTAATAGATTTTGCAGCGGGAAGTGCCATGTTTTCCTTTATGGACGGATTCAGTAGATACAATCAGATCAGAATGGCGCCAAGGGATGCAGAAAAGACTGCTTTCAAAACACCTATAGGCAACTTTTACTATATAGTAATGCCATTTAGGTTAAAGAACGTAGGTGCAACTTATCAACGGACAATGATGGCTATATTCCATGACATGATGCATCGAGAATTAGAAGACTATGTGGATGACATAGTGGTGAAGTTTAAGAAGCGAGAAGAACACATTCAAGTGTTGAGGAGGGTATTCGAAAGATGCAGAACTTTCAAGCTTAGAATGAACCCCCTTAAATGCGCATTCGGAGTATCTTTAGGGAAATTCTTGGGTTTTCTGGTCCACAGTAGAGGAATAGATGTAGACCTAGCTAAGGCCACAGCTATAGCCACTATGAAGCCTCCAGCCATAGTAAAGGAGTTGAAAAGTTTTTTGGGGAAGATCTCATACATTGGAAGATTCATCTCCGGACTGGCATCCATCACCTCGGCTTCAAAAAATTGTTAAAAAAGGTGCAAAGCTTTGAATGGGGGGAGGTATAGCAGGCAGCCTTTAAAAGGCTACAGCAGATCATGATGAATCTCCCTACCATGCAAGCTCCAGTGCGCAGGAAGCCACTGTTGTTATACTTAGCTACCAACCAATATGTCGTGGGTGCGCTGATTGCTCAGGAGGATGGATATGGTGTAGAACAGCCAGTTTATTACATCAGCCAAGCTCTAAAAGACGCAGAAACTCGCTACCCAAGGGCAGAAAAGGCATGCTTGGCTATCGTGTATGCCTCGCAAAGGTTACGACATTATTTCCTAGCCTATAAGGTGTGGCTGATGACTAAGTCTCACGTCATCAAAGCCTTATTGCGATAGCCAATTCTCTCTGGCAGAATATCCCAGTGGTTGCTGTAATTGTCATAATAAGACCTGAAAGCAGGAACGCCCAAAGCTGTAAAGAGTCAGGCTATAACAGATCTACTAGCACAATTCCTAGGAGAAGAAGAATTCCCGCTCGATGATAAAGTCCCAAGAGAAGTAGCTACAATAGAAGAAGTCAGAGAACGATGGTTGATGAAATTTTATGGGTCTTCTACTGCCCAATTAGGGGGAGTGGGAGTAGTTCTATACCATGAAGAAGACGAGGTTGTAGCACTATCATTTAAACTAGAATTCCCCTGTTCAAATAACACGGCAGAATATGAAGCCTACCTAACTGGGTTAGCCACAACCCTTGAAATTGGGGTCAAACACTTGAAAATGATAGGAAACTCGAACCTAGTGGTCTGCCAGACCAAAGGAAGTTTCTCTTTAAAGGAACCCAGCCTAGTCTCTTACCGGGCAATGGCACAGAAGATGGAGGAAAGGTTTTTGACCTTTGAAATAGAGCACACACTAAGAAGTGAAAATCGGTTCGTAGATGCGTTGGCCGCGTTAGGCTCACAAATAGTATTTGAAGGGGATAGTGCTAAGATAGAAGTCAGTAAGAGGAAAGAATCTATTATCGAGATATTGAAGGAAAAGTTCCAGGAGGAACAATGTGAAGAGGATTGGCAGAATCCCATAAGGGAGGTCTTGATGAAAGGAGATGAGCCTGCAGAGTTGAAGGTACACGACAAGGCCTGTGGATCCTGCGGGAAGATCAACATTTACCACAGACTCCAAAGGGTAGGCTTTTATTGGCTGAGTATGGAAAAAGACGCGGGCCAAGTCCAAGTCCAATGTGAGACCTGCTTGCTTACGGCTGACAGAGAAGAAAGCTACGTCGTGTTCGTCAACAAAGATTGGAGGAAGCCATTCGCCCAGTACTTAGCAAAATGAGTCCTGTCACAAAAACAGAGTGAACGATACAAGCTAAAAAGGCTAGCAACCCGTTACTTTCTGCACAACGGGGTCCTCTTCAAAAAAAGGTATGATGGAGACCCATTACGCTGTCTAGGCCCTGAGGAAGCGAAAAGTATGATAAAGGAGGTACACGCGGGAGAATGTGGAGAGCACCAAGGAAAGAAAAAGTTATACAAATGTTTGCTACAAATAGGCTACTACTGGCCTACCATGACAAGGGATATGACAAATGTTGTAAAAAGATGTCACAGCTGCCAGATACAGGCCAACTTAATTCACACCTACCCGCAGCAATTACATAGTATGGTTACCCTATGGCCATTCCATACCTGAGGGCTTGATCTAGTGGGGCCGATTAACCCACCATCACGTGGATACATATGGATCCTGGTTGCTACGGAATACTTCACCAAGTAGACAGAGGCAGTGCCACTTCGCAAAGCCACGAAAGGAGTGGTGGCGAACTTCATCAAGGAAAATATAATAGTAAGGTTCGGGGTGCCCCATAGAATCATCAGCGATAATGGCACGCCATTTGTTAACAATGATGTAAGGAGGATGCTGGAATTATACCAAGTTAAACACCATCGGTCATCACCCTACTATCCGTAAGGAAATGGGCAAGCAGAGGCGACAAACAAAGTTCTCATAAAAATCATCAGTATAATGAGTCAAGAGTATACAGGAGGATGGGCAATGCATCTGCCAAATGCCCTTTGGGCCTACAGAAACTCGCCGAAGTCAGCCACAGGATTTTCACCCTTCTCCCTGGTCTACGGAACAGAAGTGATGAGCCCAGCAGAAATAATGACCCATTCCCTACAGGTTATGCAAATGAAAGAAAGAGAAAAGGAGAAAAAGGTCTTTACGGCAAAAAGATATGAGGACTTAGAAGGGCTTAACGAGAAGAGAGAAGAAGCTCAAGAACGCAGCCGCAAATATAGACGGAGGATGACAGAAGCTTACGGCAGGATGACTAAAGAAAGGGTATTCGTAGAAGGGCAACTCGTGTTAAAGGTGGCAGATTATGTTAGGAAAGGCATGGTAGGACCGTCTAAGTTTGCACCGAAATGAGAAGGACCCTTTGTGATAAGAGAAGCGCATCCCACTGGGTATTACCGCTTAACCCAGATGGATGGCAAGGACTTAATGGACTCCATCAACGAGAAGTGGCTGAAATGCTATTATGCGTAGAGGGAAGAAGAACGAGAGGTCACGAAATCACCTTTTTTTTCTTTTCTTTTCTTTTTTTTCTTTTGAAGAGTCTTATGATTCCCTTTTGTTTTCTCTTATCTTTCAAGTGACTATGTCGCAAAAGCAAGGAATTGGAACATGCTTTCATGAAATATGCAATGAAAAGTTATGAAGCATTATAAAACATCCCATGTCATAATAGTAGCAAGAAAAGAAAACAGTAGCATTTTATAGTTACAAAACCCAAATTGTGGCAAACCCGCCAAATAAGTGCTAAAAAAATAAAAGAAGGCAAACATAAGAGGTATTAAATGGAAAAGCAAATGGAATCACATTTACGAAGTTTGGAGATAAGAGTCTGGTCACCAAAACGGCTAGAGCCACCAATGCTTCCAAGTCTGCCACCTCCTTCTTCGGGAACGCACGGTGTGTGTCAATGGCATTAATGGCAAGTTGAACCTTCCTCATAAAAAAGGCACGAGCAATCTCGCGGAGATGGTCCAAGATGAACTCTACAGCAAACCCCACACTGATAAGCTCCTGAATCGCTTTCCTCCACTGCAGGATACTGCAGCCTCACTCGCTGGGTCCCACACTGCAACAAAACTGCTACCCACCTCGAACTGAGAGGGAACAATAGGAAGCGAACCTGGCAGAAGGTGTAAGAAGCGGAATAAAATACGCGAAGCAAACAAATTGAAACGCATAGTGAATGGAGGATAAAGAGAAGAGGAAAAGAGGAACTCACCAGGGCTTGCGAGAGTAGGGGTTATGGGAACAGCAGAAATAGGTGCTACAAATGTGGCTGAGGAAGTAACTGTAGGCATATCTTTTTCTACTACAACTTCTTGCTCTTCAGAAGTCTCTGCAATAAGAAAGAATGGACATGTAAAATAACAGGGGACCGCAACAGGAAGAGTGTCACTGATATATATGAAGAAGAGATAACACGAAAAAAAAAAAAAAAAAAAAAAAAAAGGGAAAGAAAACTTGGCAACACATGGAGATACGTACCTATGAATTCAACTCCGTGCCTAGAACTTTCTTCTTCTCCTTCAGATTCGAAAACCCTCTTTTTCTTGGCAAGTTCATCATTAGAGTCCTCTAGAACATCCTTAGACTTTTCAAAGGACAAGTCTACAAGAGGACCGCATGTGGCAGAAATAGAAATGGAGGAAGGGGTGACCACTAAAGAAGAGTCATCCTTCACAGTCTAGGATAGAGATGCGAAAGGATCGCTGATGGAGATAATAAGAAGCACAACTGGAGAAACAGCCTCGGCCTGAATTGCAGCTGCAAGAATAGCCTTTTCCTGGGAGGTGGGTGTCGAGGCAGGAATGGGAATGGTCTCACTGACCTCTTCAGCAGGAATTCCCTGTAGAGTAGCAAGGGTCGCAGCAGGAAACACCACACTAGCCCTATCAAAGAAACCTTCCATAGGAGTACCCTAGGAGGCAGAAATCTCTTCAGCTGTAGGACGATACACAGAGATGGGTTCAGGATTAGCTTGATAAAACAAAAGACGAAGGTTAGAGATGCGAATATAAAGAAAAAAATAAAGGGAAAAGGGAAGAAGGCATACTTCATACTCGGGTTCATCAAGAGGAATAGGATGGGTAGCAGACGAGTCTTCCTTGTATTTCGACTGCAAGAGAAAAAATAAGAAGAAGGGAACAAGCCAGCTGGGGCATGAGTTAGCCGCAAAAAGAATCCTAAACAAGAATGACAAAGAATAAAGGAAAGTTAGAGATGACATACCTTCTGCTCAGTAGTGGTGGGCGCTTTAGGATGAGAAGTTTTCATTTTACTGCCCCGTGTCTTGCTGGAGGGAGGAGCATCAGTGGATGGCCGAGGAATGGTAGGCCTGGTCTTGCCTGCGGCAGAACGCTTGTTGGAGCAGGTGCGAACGGAAAGAGGAGTAGTGCTCTTTAATACTATGTTACTCATAGGAGGTAGATCACTTTCAAAAGGAACAATATCTAAGCAAGTTTCAGAAGAGTCATCACTTGCCTTCTTCTTTGCAGGCTTAGACTTAGTAGAACTTTTCTTCGCTGGCACAGGGACATTAGTCACTTTCACTCTTTTCTCCTAGGCCGCGGGGAAATCTCCAACGTGCCAATACCACCCTTTCTCCTTATCAACCCACTCGAATATGGCAGAACAACTTTGTTTTCTAACATAAGCCCACACGGATGCAGAAGGTAGAAGCAAGCAAGGGTTGGCGGAGACAACCGCACTAAGCCCATCAGGAGGGATAAGGGAAAATCCACAGCTACCCAGTAACTTCTTCTCAAAAGAAATCATCACTGTCTGCCAATACCTATGCATAGCGGCAATGCAAATGCCTTCTCTCTGAGAGCCTAGAATAGTACCTACGGTGAAATGATGGCTTTAAAACTCAAAAGTAGTATGCCATAGGTCGGACGGAAGTAGAAGACTCCACAAGAAAAGAGATGTCATCAGGAATGTCCTGATCCAGTCCGAATTGCCTCCTCACACGGTTGGCAGGATAGTGTACAAACTTAATGCCTTCATCAGCCAAATAAGGCAATCACCCAGCGTTGGTGGCTGCCAAATATGTTATACCCTTTTCCTCAAAGCTAGTCAGCGGGGTGGTAGTGCCAACAACATTAACAAATGTACCCATAATAGAATCCATACATGTATAACCTGTACCTAAATTCCTATACGCCCTCCAAGAAAACCCAACTTCTTTATCGAAGAATTCAACAATAGGATGCTCAATCGATTTTAAACCAGCCCAACGAAAAGACAAAGGAAAATCGGAATCAAACCAGCCACAAAAGTTCGTGATAACCTTCGGACACAAACTGTACTTTTCTTTGGCAAAGCCAACGGGCTTACACTTTGTCAGATACTTGGCACAATGTTCATACAACATGTGCTGCAAGATGGTACTGTGAACAGAAGTGGTGATCAAGTGACAAGAACCTGCCTGACTTTCGTCGCTCCGCAAAATATCTAATTGGACATACAGATGTCCCAAGAACATGGGTGCTAGCGGTAGACTCACCCCAATAGAATCTTAATGGCCAATCGAAAGTACAGAGGCTTCATAGCATAGTGGGGATGGGAACCAAAAACAAACTTACATAACTAGAATGTGGCAAAGGCTGCACGGCTAGTGGCGACGGAAAGCTTTGAAGGAGAACCAATCCAAAACGACAACTTGGTGTTACCACTCATCCTTTTCTTCAATTCTGCCTTTATGGCCTCTTCTTTTAAAGAAAGCTCAAGGGTGGTAGGATCGACATCGCCAAGAATGGGCAAAAGCAATTGATTCACCACATCCTTCAAGGTTACGATGATCTCACCATAGGAGAGAAAAAAGGTGTGGGTGGTGGTGCACCATCAGTAGACTAAGTGGCGGAGATTAAATAAGTCCCTGAAATTGGCCAAACGATGGGATAGAATGAAGGCCTTCAATACACCGGCCTGTTGAAGTAAACCCATGAAGTTCGTATCCGATAACTTTCTGTTTACCCACTCCTTCCAGCCCAAGGCAGCATTAGACTCAAATTCGAAATGGCTGGGTACAAGGAGTGAAATGCCTTAGCAGATAGAGAGCGGATAGAGATATCAGAAATTGAAGAGGTCAATGGAGCCCAAGAGACATCGGGGTTACGCCGGCAAAGGGCGAGCCACACACGGCCAGGCGGCAGCGGCACATAATCACCTAGGACTTTAGGGAAATGGCCGTGAACATCATACCAAGGATTTATGAAGGGGCCACACTTGCTGTTAGGGTCGTGCCATTCTACTTCCTCATCGGAATGGTCCGACTCGGAATAGGCGACCTCTTCTCTTGCCTCATGTGCAGCAGGATCATCAACAACCTCCTTTCCCTTACGGCGAGAAGAGGTTTGACCTTTCGCCGGTGTCATGGTGTATCGGTTCATAGGGAAGGACGATTTGTGGTGATTGGGAAGAAGGACACAGAGAAGAAAGGAGGAGAGAAAGGGTGCTTGTGTCCGAAATCTAAAGGGACTCAGTCTTAAATACCTGTGCCATGGGGAAGGGTGCGAAGGGATGCGATGGGTCAGTTAACAGACAAAGGAAGAAGTTAATGAAGTGGAGGTTGTGTTTCAAAATAGCAGCTAAACTAGGAAATTCGAAGAGACAACACTATTCACGGCAGGAAAAGAAAAAAAAGTGTGTATGACTTAGGTCCACTTCTTTTTCGAAAAAGCCGGCGAAGGAAAAGAAGAAGAAGAAAACGGAAGGGGTAGGAAAGTCTTTATTCACATATGAACTGCAGAAGCACTTCATATGCTCAGGGGGGCTAAATGTAGATGCTCATTTTTTAGAAGCCTAGCAGGAGGAAAAGCCTAAAGACATGGGCAGAAGAGAGTGGGATGGAAATGCCATTAAGCCCAAGTGGCAGGAATAATGGATCATGAGTCCATAAAGTGAACAAATGGACCCTGAAAAAGTAAATGGGCCTAAGAAGGTCCGGAAGAAAGAAATAGCAAACTCATGGGTAGTATGGATGTAGAAAAGTGAGAATGAGCCATGACTGTCACAGCAGGCCCAAAGCAATGTAAGTAAAGAGAGTAAGGGGCAATGGAGAATCCATGAGCCCCAAGGGTGATGTATGAAGCACTTGGGCCAGGGAAGCCCAAGGAGTTAGTAAAAACCCATGGGAAGCATAGAATTGGAAAGGGCCGAGGATGCCCCAAGAAAGTAAACGGGCTAAGGATGCCCAAAGGAAAGTAGGCGAGACAAGGGAGCCCGCAAGTAGTAAAGGGCCCAATGAATTCATTGGGCCTTCAAAGAAG
This sequence comes from Castanea mollissima, assembly GCA_014183005.1. Classification (NCBI taxonomy): domain Eukaryota; kingdom Viridiplantae; phylum Streptophyta; class Magnoliopsida; order Fagales; family Fagaceae; genus Castanea; species Castanea mollissima. The sequence goes on along the minus strand of JACAVU010000011.1, from coordinate 7,213,033 downwards.
GAATGAACAGAAAAGCCCGAAGAGGCCCAGCAAACTTGGGTCAAGCAAACTTCACAGCAGACATAACAAAATAATGTGGCAAGAAGCAAATAGCAAGGCTGAGAATAAAGCACGAAAAGCCCACGATTGGGCAAGACCTAGCCCGTGAAGAAGCAGGTCATAAATGAGAAGTCAGGGAAAGCCCACACCTAAAGAAGTCAAAGATGAATAGTAGAATGAGCAGAGGGACTTTCAGACCACGGCAAACATATGAGCAGCGGACAGAATTTTGACGAGTATGGAGGTAAGGCACGCGCAAGGCCCAGACCCCACCAGCCTGTACGTAGCCAATACAGGAAGTGGTGGGTCATGGGTTAGAGGTAAAAGGGAATGGTCTGGTGGTGGGGAGGGGAAAAACTCATTTTCGTGTTTCTTGCTTAAACTTTTTTGGAGGCAATGTCCTGCTGGGATGACATACCACCCAAAAGAGGTAAAGCTGAGTTGGAATCACTAGGTGCATACCATGAGGGACAGAGGGAAGGAGAGTACTTACACCGTGGTAGGTAGGAATGCCACAGCAAGCAAGCAAAAAAAAAAACCTTCTTTGTCTGGTGAGGTGGAATAGCGCGGCCAATGCAGGTATATGGCGCTGGCTGGGGGATTGGCCCGTTAGTAATGGTTGGCAAGGACGCCCGCACCAGACAAAAACGGTTAAGGGCTAAAATGGTAAAAGCCCGTCACGGCTAACACTATATAAGGAGCCTTTGTTGTGCACGGTGGGGAGGAACCTCTAGGATATAATCGCTAGAATTAAATAGGCAGTAAGAGTAAAAACCAAGGGAAATGAGAGAAAGAATTAGAGAAAATAGAAAAGAGAGTAAAAATGAAGAGAAGGAAGGAAAAGAATTAAGGAATAGAGAGAACAGTAAAGAAAACAGAGAGAACAAAGTAATAGGCATGCACCGAATGGGTCGATCTCCCTCTCCCTCTCCAATTCATGCTCTCTGGTAACAAAGAAGGACCTCACTGAACACAAGTCATTCAGGCCCGCCCTTTCAAAGCAGTTAATTTCTCCTTCAGAGAGGTTAATCGCGTTAAAGAGGTGATTTCCCTTCTTGACTTAGACTTGGCAACCTATCTTGGTGCGGCAGACTGACATTTATTTCCCTTAATAAGCTTATTATTGTTCATTCAATACCTACTCTCTTGTTGTTGTTTTCATAAAACAGGCATTCCTTATCAAAGCCCATTATTCATTTTTGTCTGAATCGTAAAGGAATTTTCATTATTATCTTTATTGTATCTGCCTACCGTAGTTAATGTAACAGTTCTACCTACCATGGGCATGTGATCAAAGCCTGATTAACAGGGGCATCGTTTGCGCACAAGCCGGACCAGGGAGGTTTGCTCTTGGACCGATCTCAACTCCCTAATCCATAAATCTTTGGGCCTAGTGTAGCAACAGGTGGCCCAACCCAACATTTGCAAAAAAGGCCCACACACACTTATATGATTATTAAGCTATTTTTCAGCTTATCTAACATTGTTGAAATTTTTTTGCTTAAAGTATGCTAAAATATACTTGTACTTCAAAAAAGTGAGAAAAATTGAAGTTTTAAAAAGTTGTACATAAGCTAAAAGCGAAAAATTGAGCTTCTAAAATTGAAATTTTCTTTTTTATTTTGTTGAACATAACTGATTAATCATTTCATAGTCATATCATTATATAGTAATTATTAGTTCACACATTGTATGTACACAATTTAATTTTTGAATTGAAATAGTGACTTCAGGTGGTCATGATTTTAGTTCAAAAACTAAAATGTGTGTATGTTGTGTGTAATGGACAATGCTCATTCTAATAAGTCATGTTACTAAGTGACTTTGTGGAATTTGACCTAATAAGCAAGAATTGAGACGGTTTCATTATGGAATAACTGATTTAGTATGTTTGTAGTTTTTTAAAAGTCATGTGACTTCATTGAATTTTTCGCATAAGTAAAAAATACAAAGCAAAAATTATGGAAGGATTAAGTTAATACATACTGTAGAATTAAAAATGAACTTTTAAATTTTTAGTGACTAAAATAAAAGTGGATTCAATTTCAAAAAAAAAAAAAGTACTCTTTTTTTTTTCCTTTTTAATTTTCATTTCTACACACCAATGTATTGTTTATTTATATGCCTTAGTACGGGACTCAAAGTGAGTTAAGGCTTTGCTATGTTATGCAAACTAGATTGTTAGATAATGGTGAAAAGATTATGTTCAACTAAATTTAGAGTACTTAATAACTTAAAAAGAGAATATCTGTTTCATTGAAGGTCAGTCCATGGTCCATATTGATCTTTTATTTGTATTTTGCATCAAGCTTTACCTTATGATAAATTATGACAAGATTAATTGAAGTCCTTCTACTCTGTATATACAACTTTACAAGACATATTATAAAGCATTTTTGGACAGTGTAGTTCACTAAGTCCTCTTGCCTTTCATCTCAAGTGTTGCCTCTGCAGTCTTCTTTGTGTAATTCTTTAAATGGCTGGATGGTCACTAAAGTTAATTGCATTTAGAATGTCTTTCAATTTAGTAACCTTTGTCAAGGAATACTTTGTGTTAACCATGCACACAATATCAGATTGTGAGTATTAAGAGAGTTTCACTACAAATGCCTTAAAAATTAATCTGTTGACTGTTGTGGGAGGCAGTCTTAAGTCTTTCCTCCCTTGATATCTTCTTGTAAACCAAATTAGGGAGACATTTGGGCAGACAAAATTCTTACAAATAAATTTTGACTTAAAATACATAGGAAAAACCAAGTTTTCGCATTCTGAAAGAGAGACAAAAGCAAAAACATGCGCAAAATGTCTGAGTTATACATAAAGGCCCTAAAGGGTACCATGAGAAGTAGAGGAGCAAGGAGTCTGGACAACATTTTGGTCCCTCAATAAGATAGATACAAATGATATGGCAGATCCAATTGAGTTCACAGGACAATGGCAGTAAACAAGACCTGTCTTGCAATGTCAATAATTTGACAATGTAAACTTATAATTCAAAAATATTACTGAACAATATTGTTAATTTAAGATTAAAGAAAATGTATTCCTGGATTATGCAGAAATATGAGATACTAATGGAAGCAGAAAAGGGATTTAAGTTCCATACAACTACTGCCATGAGAGTAAAAATGTAGCACTCCTATTAACATAAGGGGCATTGGAAGTTCTACATCCTTTAAATGAAGAAGCAATGCTCGTTGAAGTACAACTACTGCAGAGCTCTCCAAGTATTAAACACTGTTAAACAATGTTTGTATGTTAAATTTTTGGAAAGAAAATTAAACTCCCCCACAGTTATTAACTCAATGCATGCAATAATGTCAACCATAGGTATATTTAGAGATATGAGGCAGGGTTGAGGATGTGATATCTTTAGCTCTAGCAACACTCATCAATCATTGCCACTAATAAAAAAAAGATGAATAATCATTTGATACTACTCTCACTAAATAAATTTTGTGTTTCTATCATTCATGTGTAATGGCTAACAAGCCCCTAATAATTACAATAGTATCAAGGCCTCATGTCTTTGTCACACATGGAATTCTCTTACTTCACAACCCAAATGTATTTTCAAATTTGTCCAATTCGTCTTTGTCACAGCAACAACTAGAGTAGGATAAACAAATAATGGTTTTTGGTCAATGTGAAGCTAAAGCTAGTAATCAATCAACAGCAAGTGAAGTTGAAGCAATTCCAATTGAACTACGATATTTTTCTGTAAATAGAAATGCAATTTTGTCTAAACAAAAAACCATTCAAAAGGGACCTATTTGACATAGGCATGGCAAATGGATGATGTTCCAGGCTACAACAAATAATTAAAAGCACATGTCCTCCATTTATCTCAATTGTAGACACAAAATTGAACTATATGATTCTAGGCATAAATATGACAGCATAAACATAGATGTGAATTATAGTCATATATTTTTAGAAGAGGTTCATAGATGAATCTTTATTATCAAGGAATCCTAGATGAACAATCTCATATAGTTGAATTATTTTTCTATTGTGAATGCTTTAATTATTTAAATATAGAACTTATAATTCATTATTGTGATAAGAATATGAACACTTGGGTGCACTAGGTGTCTTATTGTTGATAAAGTCCCCTGTAGCATTGAGGTAGGTATTTGGTCCAAAGGGTAAAAGAATGTCAAAATAGTCACAATAATCTCTTTTTTAGTTGTATAATTGCTTTAAATGTTGAATTTAAACCATTTCTCCATCTCATGTCTTCTTAAACTAGTCAAGTCTCTGCATTCGGGATTTGGAATTTTTGACTAGCTTGGCAATCTAACTAGTTAGAGCTGCCTGCCTGCTGATTTGGTAGTTTTAATTAACTTAGTGGAGTGCTACTGCTACATGCCCTAATACCTATATACAAGCAAACTAAATGATTCTGGCACCAAGACACTGCATAGACTAGCATTATTTGCAGGTAAAGGTTACCCTCAAAGAGACCGAGCAAGAGTTTTTCATCTAGAAAAAAAATTATTCTTTTTCATTTGTTTCATTTCTTTAATTTGTACCACTCCATGATCTTCGGATTTAGTAGTGTCAAGGTCATTAGAGAAACTACCCATATTGGCACATTTTTGCTAAGTGCATACCTTTACATTTTTTATTCATTAATGAACATGACAGAAGGAAACACGGTAGTCCATGCAAATTGCCTAATTTTTTGTACATGCATACAGCAGGGATAGTTTTTTTATTCTTTAGTAAACAAAGAGAGAACATGATTGATAAAGCAGGAGCATAAGTGAATAAATTTGACTTTTGACAATATCATGAATTATAAGAATAATGGTTAGGTGTCTATGATGGTGTGAGTTCCCTTTTTTCTCATACTTGACATCATAGTTACAAAATTCTAATCCAAAAATGGGAAGATTGATTAATTAGAAATCTGATTTTCAACGAGGAACAAGATTTAGATTTTTCAGAGATATTTATACCAATTGATTTCTTAAAAACATCAATAATGAATTTAAGATGAAAATTTTTTAAATCTCTCTTTTGTTAGAATATTTTCCCTTCTAATTTACAGATTCTTTATAGTTGAATATTGAATACAAGTAGTTTTTTGGTCCAAAATTTTCAAATTTCTCTAGTTGTTAGTTTTTTTTTTTTTTTTGATTTCTAACCAACCAATATAAAGGCAACTAGGGGATAGGAAGGTTAAACCAGTAGAGTCGCAACCATCCCACCTCATCTGCTGTAGCTCTATGTTCATTGCAGATGGCTCAACAAGAGTAGGTAGCCTGATCTTGTCGCAGACCACCTAGATTTATCATCTTTAAGCTCAACCAAATATAATTGGCATTGTATAGTGATTAATTCATTGGACCTTGCAAGTTTCCAAACCCTTATTTTGTTCTTCAAAACAAAATCCATTTTTGCCTCAGATTTAGTTGCTACACAGTGGATAATCCTAAAGCTATAAGTTATGAAAAGGATCCTAGTAGGATCCCAATTATCATGTCACAAGAAAACCTTCTACCATCCCCAACATCAAACTTTATGAACCTCCTAACCTCACTTCTAAGTTGTATGACAGCTCTGAGGCACCATGTACAATCTTGTGGGACCTTTATAGTCCAAAAATACTTGCCATAAGGTAAAATCTAGCACCCCTCTCAGTAGCAATGGAGGCATAGAAAGTTCAACAATCCTTGAGGTTGAAGTGAAACTATGCTGAGGTGTCATAAATTCTAAAATGTTTGCAAAGAAATAAAACTCCCATATGGTTATCAACTTAAGGGTCACCTAAAACATTAATAATGGGTATACTGAGAATTGAAAACATAAATAATCATTTGATACTACTCTCAATAGAAAATTTAAAAAAAACATATCCTACATATGCAATGGCAAGGATTCCCTGCTAATCACAATAGTATAAGAACATCATCTTCTAGTTTACAAGAAGCATTTTACAACTCATATTCACCTAACACTCCATTCAATTAGAACTATATAAATTATTACAATTAAGAATAACCAAATTCCTTTTTAACGATTACTTTGATTTTATATGATGTTTAATTTAGTGTACTGATTATGGCATAAAATCTAAAAGGAATAAAAGCTCCATCTAACATAATTTGTCTGCATAATTGCTGATTTCACAATTGCACATGACTAGGTTTTAGTTACCATATTGATACCGAAAAAACAGCAATTTCCATCCATGCTTGTTGATATTCCCAACTCAATAAGATAAAGTTCTACAGCTTAATACAAGGACAGACTGAACTAACATCACTAGTTACAAAATACATCTAAAATGCAATGAGATAAACATAATTTGAAGAAATATGAGGAATCCCACATTAAACAAAGAATTATTTTTCTCCTCCAATGATACATTGGTTTCTTTTATTCAACAGAATACACAAACAAAGAATGCAATCATAGCAGAGCAGAAAAGTAGAACAAGAAAGTAACACAAACAAATACAGTACAAATACAAACAAACCACCTAAGAAAATATCACAACACAGAGTACCATCACCAAACAAACAATTCTTTACATCACTACCCATAGGCATTAGAGAATATGTTTAATGAGTCTGTGAAATCATATTCTTCAAATTGTATAACAGACACCAACCCGTACCAGTAGCAGACCATGGAAAATTTCAACTGCAAAAAAACCAAAGGTGAATGATTAATCCTAGAAACATAAAAAACGAATTAAAATTGAATATATTGTAGACATGAACTCGTTAAAGTAACATTTAGAACTATATTTACACCATATAACAATTTGTTTATGCTGTAGGAATGAAAAGAAAGTAGGCCCCCAAAAAAAAAAAAAAAAGAAAGACCCCAAAAAAGGGAGAAAAAGAAAGAAGAAAATGTTAACAAAAGTGAAAAAAATTAAGAGACCACCACAAGATGAAGCGGAAAAGAATTCGCACGTAATATAATGGATAGGTAGGTTGTGGGTTCAGAACCTAATAAATAAGTGTATAAATTGCAATTCAGTTTTTACTCCTTGTGAATGATAGTGGTGAAGTTCTTTTTTCATCTATATTTTTTTTTAAAAAAAAATGAAATTCAATCTACTTTGAGTCTTATGCCTAGTGGTTTACGGAAATAGGAAAAAGATAAATGAACAAACACAAACAATCATCAAGGCCATAGAGGCAACCAATAGAAGTATAGAAGCAAGGAGTGCTGATAGGTTTTTTGTTGCTCAATAAGATAGATGCAGAAGAAGATAGAAGAACACAATAGTTCACACTTCACAGGACATTAATAGCAAGCATGACTGCTCCTACATTCAAGAATTTGAGAATGTATATTTCTAATGAAAAAATGTTATATTAAGAATGACTAAAAAATGCAGTTAATCTTAGTTTTTTTTTTTTTTTTTGGATGAATTAGTAAAGGATATTATTAATAGAGAACAAACAAGATAACGCAAGGCAAACTATAGAAACTGGGGACAGTGAAACGTAGGCCAAAGAAGAGAACAGAGGCTATTAAATCCCAAAACTCATCACAAAAGACTATATTCTTACAAATTAACACAACAAAAACTCAGGTAAGAGAAAATTACAGAAATTTTTACACCAAAACAAAACACCTCCTAAACATCAGTAATACACACAAATATTTTGAATAACAAAAGAATTTATCCCATAGCAGAGAATATTGTTCAGAAATATTATTTGGAATTTGGTTCAGGAATCTTATCTACCTCTAACATCCTTCTAAGTTCTTCTCAAATTCTGCTCTTGGCCACATTGACCCATTATGTATAATGGCACTTTTCCGAGACCAAACATAATACACAGTGGCCCAATTGGCAAGCTTACAAATAGATGATCTTAGGCTTCTCCCTTGGTAATACCCTAGCTCATTTGATCATGCCAGCTGCACTTGGCATTTGAAACTTACCAGTGACTAATGACAGTGTCCCAGATTCTCTTGGAAAAATAACATTCTATGAAAAGATTATCTCTACTCTCAAAACACACACAAGCAGCCACCATAATAGCTCCACTGAGATAATCTTTCTCTAGTTGTCAGTTTGTTTTTGATTCCTAATCAACCGATAAAGGCAACAAGGGGATAGCAAGGTTAAGTTACCAAAGTCTCCACCATCCCACCTCATCTGCCTTAGCTTTATGTTCATTGCAGATGGCTGCACAAGGGCAGCCAGCCTGATCTAGTTACAGACCACCTACCTTTATCATCTTTAAGCTCCATCAAACACAACTGGCATTGTATGGTGATCAATTCTTCAAACCTTGCAGGTTTCAAAACCTTTATTTTGTTCTTCAAAACAAAATCCACCTTTACCTCATATTTAGTTGTGGCACCATGCATAATCCTAAAGCTATACTTCATGAAAAGGATCCTATTATCATGTCATAAGAAAACCTTCTACCATCCCCAAGGACCCCAACATCATACTTTATGATAGAGTTGTGGAAGATTAATATGCTATTACTTTGCAAATTTGCCTATTCAAGAATTATTTTATTGGGTTCTCATGTGACTTCCTATTGAAGTGAAAGTAGTGCCCTTTTAATGGTCTAAGTATGAATCTTTTAGGGTTAAAACATTTTTTAATTTGGGTTTTTATTTTATTAGTTATGGTCAGTTTTTTGTTGAGGGGCAAATCTGTAATTTCTGCAATTCCTGCGAATTAAGGGTATTTTGGTAATTTTGTTGAGTCTAGAATCTTCTAGGGTTTTAAGTATCTTAGGTTTATTTACTTTGGGTATTTATTAGGTTTTATTAGTAGTCCTAATACTAGTAGGAATCATAGTAGTGATTACTACTAGTACAAGTAAGAGTCTTTATATATATATATTGTGCTCAATGTATTCAAAAAAGTAGAATGAGTTGATTAATAAAATTGAGTGTTTTAAGCAATAGGCACGTTGGCCTTAGCTGTTTCTTTCTTTTTCTCTTTTTTCTTTCTAGAGTTACTGTTCACACAGCCCCTAAATAGCCCTAGCTTCTCTCTAATGCTTCTTCTTTCCTACCCTAAATCCACCACAACTAAAAGTAGACAAATCCCTAATTTTTCCTACATCACTTTATGAACCTCCTAACCTCACTTCTAAGTTTTAGCCTTTTAGGACAGCTCTGCAGGCCCATGTACAAATCTTGTGAGTCCTTTATAGTACAAAAATACCTAGGATGAGGTAAAATGTTGCACACCTCTCATTGCAAATGGAGACATAGAAAGTTCTACAATCCTTGAGGTTAGAGTGAAATTATGCTGAGCTATCCAAGTTATAAACACTAAAAATGTTTGCATAGAAATAAAACTCTCATATAATTATCAACTCAAGGCTTGCCAAAAGCATTAATTATGGGTATACTAAGAAATGGAAAACATAAATAATCATTTGATACTGCTCTCAAAAGAAAATTTTCAAAAAAATATCCTACATATGCAATGGCTATGATTCCCCACTAATCACCATAGTATGAGAACCTCATCTTCTAGTTTACAAGAAGCATTTTGCAGCTCATATTCATCTAACACTCTATTCAACTAGAATGAATTAACTTCTTGTTAAGAACAGCCAAATTCCTTCTTAGTTATTACTTTGATTATGTATGATGTTGAATTTATAGAGTTCCAATTATGGCATAAAAAATCTAAAAGGAATAGATGTTCCATCTAACATAATTTGTCTGCATAATTTATTATTTCTCAATTGCACATAACTGGTGTTTTAGTTACTATATCGATACAGAAAAAGCAGTGATTTCTATCCATGCTAATTGATATTCCCAACTCAATAAGATACAGTGCTACTGCTTAACACAATGACAGACTAAACTGGCTTCACTATAAACAATATACATCTAAAATGTTGTGAGATAAACATAAGTTAAAGAAATATGAGGAATCCCACATTAAATGAAGAATTATTTTTCTCATCCTATGATACATTAGTTTCCTTAATTCAACAGAATACATGAACAAAGTGTGCAATCATAGCAAAGCCATAAAAGTGGAACAACAAAGCAACACTAAAACAAATACACTACAATGCAAACAAGCCACCCAACAAATTAGTAAAACACAGAGTACCATCACCAAACAAACAAATCTTTAGAGCACTAGCACTGGGGGGTGTAAAACCCCCAAATTGCTATTTTACAACCAAACAAGCCCAACATGAGCTTTATCCGGGTAGGTATAGCTAAAAAAATTTAGCAATCATGAACAGTGAATGCTTATATATACAAATTACTGTAGCTTAAGGGTGAAGGAAAATATATTATTTTAATGAAAAATATCTCCTCTCTCCCTGTCTCTTCAGTCTCTCATCTCTTGACAAAAGCTCTCTCTCTCTCTGAATCTCTCTTCTCCCTTCTCTCTGAGCTCTCTCCCTCTCACTCTCCGACTCTCTCTCTCTCTCTCAATTTTGAGTGGCAGTTTGGATGGCTATAAAGTCTCTTCAAAACACACATAAGCAACCCCTAGTATAGCCCCATTGAGCTAATCTTTCTCTAGTTGTCAGTTTGTTTTTGATTCCCAACCAACCTATAAAGGCAGCCATGGGATAGCAAGGCTAAACCACAACATTCTCCACCATTCCACCTCATCTTCCTTAGCTCTAAGTTCATTGCCAGTGGCTGCAGAAGGGTAGCAGCCTGATCTAGTAGCAGACCACCTAACTTTATCTTCATCTTTAATCTCAAGGCTTGTCTAAAACATCAATTAGCTCTAAAATGTTTGGAAAGAGATTGAACTTCCGTATGGTTATCAATTCAAGGCTTGTCTTAAACATCAATTATAGGTAATCTGAGAAATGGAAAATATAAATAATCAATTGATACTACTCTCAACAGAAAAAATTCAAAAAATTGTCATACATATGCAATGGCGATGATTCCCCGCTAATCATAATAGTATAAAGACCTCCTCTTTTTAACCAACTATTAAATTATGGTTGAATGACTAAATTCACCATTTCCTAATAGTTTAAAATTTTGGGATAATCGCAACTAGTGAAATTGAAGCAATGTTTTCAGTACATGGAAATGAGAATTCCTCTCAACAAAAAGCCATCCATGAGTAAGCTATCCAGCTGACATGTGGCAAAGGAAGATATTCCAGGTAACAAGAAGTAATCAAAAGCATATGTCTTGCCTTTATTTCAACTCTAGGTTCAAAATAATATCAAGTATTTTCAGGAAAACCTTATGTAGAATAACCTATTTTAATTAGAGTAAGTAATTAAAAGCATGTCCCATATTTTGGAAAGATAAATACAAGTTGTTTGATGTTCTAGTTGAAGTATGAATGATAACAATCAAGTATTTTAAAGAAAATTATAGATGAATCTTCAATATCAAAGAACTATAGATGAACCATGTCATTGAATTTTTTTGATTTTCCTCTGTGAATGTGTTAATTAACCAAAAGAACTTATAATCATCTTCATTGGCTGTTATAATGCTACTTGCTCTCTCAGTAAATGAATGTTAAAACTAGCAATATTTCCCGGTAAAGGATACTCCTCAAATTGGCAAGTTTTTATCATCTAGATAAAAAGTTCAGTTTTTACTTTTTCCATCATTTCTTTAATTTTAACTAGTTTGTGGTCTTAAGCTTATAATGTAAAGGTCACTAGAAAGACTACACATATTGAGCATCTTTTCTCAGTACATGGTCCACAATCAAAGCGCAACATATGAGAATGAAACAAGGCTAGCTAGTACATGTTTCTTGAGTGAAGAAAGATGGAACATGATTGATGAAATATTTGGCAAGTTGCACACTATAATATCCTTATTACACATCTTGCATACGAACTAATACTAAGCACACTATTATCACCTAGATGACCCTCAACTCTGGGCTTCTTTTTTACAAGAAGAATTTCACAATTCATATTCACCTAACACTCTATTCAACTAGAACTATTTAAATTATTATTAAGAACAATCAAATTCCTTCTTAATGATTGCTCCATTATGTATTATGTAGAATGTCAAGAACTCCAATTATGGCATAAAATCTAAAAGAAATAGAAGTTACATCTAACATAATTTGTTTGCATCATTGTTTATTTCTCAATTTCACATAACTAGTGTTTTAGTACACTGATTCCATCCATTCTATTTGATTGCCCAGCTCAACAAGATACACTGCTACAATTTAACGAAAGGACAAATTGAACTAGCTTCATTATAAACAATATGCATCTAAACTGCCGTGAGATAAACATAGCTTAATGAAATATGAAAATCCCAAATTAAATGAAGAATTATTTTTCTCCTCCAATGAGACATGAACAAAGGGTGCAATAATAGCAAAGCAATAATAAAACAGACAAACAATTCTTAACAGCACTATACGTAGGAATCAGAGAATATGATAATGAGTCTGTGCAATCTAATTATTCAAATTGTTTAGCTGATACCAACCCGTACAAGTTGCAAAGTAGTGAAAATATTTTGCTGATATTTCATGGGTTGAAGCAGAGTAGAAACTTTTGCACCATGGATGATTTCACCTGCCAAAAAAATACACGCAAACTAAAATGAAAACCAACTAAAATGATTAAGCTCAAAAAACGAATTAAAATGAAATATGCTATAGCCTATAGACATGAACTCAGTAAGTAAGATTTAGAACTATATTTAGAAAACCAATATAGTCATGCTGTTGAAATGAAAAGAAAAAGTAGAACCCAAAAAACAAAAGTAGTTAAAGACCCCAAACTGTCACAAACTCATACAAAGTTGCAAAGCAATGAAAATATTTTGTTGATTTTTCATTAGTTGAAGCAGAGTAGAAACTTTTGCTCCGTGGATAATTTCACCTACCAAAAAAAAAAAAGCAAAGGAGAATAGAGGAAAATAACCAACTAAAATGATTAAAGCCCAAAACATCAAAACGCATTAAAATGAATATGCTGTATACAAAACTCATTAAAGCAACATTTAGAACTATGTTTGTGCCGTCAACCAATATATTTAAAAGAAAAACTGTCAAATAAAACTCATTGCTTAATTTATTGATAACAGAGGCAAAAATTAAGAGTCCACCACAAGTTGAAGCAGAAAAGAATTTGCTTCTAATATAATGATTAGATAGGTTGTGGGTTCAAAACCTAATAAATAAGTGGAAAAAAAAAAATAGATAGGAGCTTCATTCTAATCAAAAGAAGAAATACCCTTACATTACGGAAATATTTTGCTTAATATTATCGGGGAAATTTTGAATTAATTGGAGAGAGATATTTAGATGAAAAGAAGCGCCCTAAAATTTATCAAATATGCAAGAATTCATTACTGTACCCGATTATCATTACCTGATTACAAGTTTGACTTTGTCAAAATCCAGTCCTCCTTTGTGAAGCCTATTTTCGAATAACTTCGGCATGCCTCTGATCTCCAATTCCCGGAGGGTTGTGACGAACCTCAATCCATCTGGAATAGTCTTCAAGTCACAGCAGTAATCAATTATCAAATGGCAGAGACTGGGCATGGCTCCTTCCTCCACCCTCCACTCCTCTAAGTTGTACAACCTATCAAGGAGAAGATACTGAAGCAAAGGAAATCCTCCTTCAGAACAAACCATATCCTTCCTTGATTGAGAGAGAGGGAAACCTAAGAGGCGGAGGAATTTTAAATTGGGCAACTTCTCTAAGGTTGGCATTGGGTCTTCTTCAAGAAGAGTCCAAAGTAAGGTTAACTTGGCAAGAATTGGAGGGAATTGGTGAGCTTCTGGAAGCTTCTCTATAGGGCAATATAGCTTTAGCTTTTCTACAAGTGGACAATTTGATATTAGCATTTGCATTGCATCTTGGGCCCGTTTATTACTCCTCACTTTAAGAACCCGAAGACGGTTGAGTTTAAACCATGTGGGAATTTGGATGGTTTTGGGCTGAACATTGACTAATGTCTGCAAATAAGAAAGATTAGCCAATTCCAACTTACTACATACTCTATATACATCGGGTAAATAAAGATGCTTCAACTGTTTCATATACTTAAACACATTTGGCACTCTCAGTCTCGGGTAGGAAATGTATTTTACTAAAATGCAACGTGATATTTCGAAGTCGATCCGCAAATCTAGTGTCTCCAAGCACCTCAAATTGCCAATAAATGATGGCACCTCATTTATTTTGCTTCCTTTCAGAGATAAATATCTCAAGTGGATGAGACTTCCAGTGTCTTTAGGTAATTTTCTTATGTGATTTTTAAAATTTTCTAAATGTAAGACTCTAACCAACTTGAATTTCTTGAAACGGGATTCTTTAAAATAAGATTTTTGATGGTAAGGCAAAAGGTGGAGAAGAGACCTAAGGTAAGGATATTCATTAAATTTAATTCCCTCGATAAAATTATCACCTGATTTTGATATTATAGCAAGTCTTCGAACTTTACCAATTTGTGCTTCACGCTGTTTCATGGAAAGAGTATTGGTGATATGGAGAAAATTTTCGTCTTGGGCTTTTGATACACAAAAGTCTCTCATAAGATCCTGCATTCGGCAAGTTTTGATCCTTCCAAATGAGCCCTCTTTCCCCACTAAAACCATGCTCCTCTGCACTAGCTCCCTTAAATATCGATCTCCAACATCATCCATTGTATCCTCTCTTCCTCCTCTGTGCTGAACTTGTGATATAAAACCTTCACCCATCCACATTCGAATCAATTCTTTTGATGGTATCTCAAAATCCTCAGGGAAATGACCTAAATATAGAAAGCATGGTTTCAAGTGGGAAGGTAAATCATTATAACTTAAAGCTAACACCTTGTTGACTCGTAAGTTTTGTTCTCCATGAAGGTATGATTTGGCATGTTGATGCACATCCTCCCATCCTTCCGGTGTTTGCTTTGTTGCTAAAAGGCCTCCAAGTACAGTGATTGCCAATGGTAAACCCCCACAATTTTCAATCATTTCCTTCCCTAACTTCTTCATATAAGTTTTGGTCTCAGAGTCTGGAAAGCCAACAACAAAAAAAATAATTTTGTTATTCTTGAACAACGATCACTACTTGGGGAACTTTGCTCCTTGCATATGGACTATATATTATGCCTTTTTGCTCATCAACAAACTCTTGATCAGAATCAAATTTCATTTATTTATACAATTTTTTTTTTTGAGGACTATACTATTTACATGCGATTAGAAAGTGAGAAAATGCATTTTTTTTTAAGTGAGAGGAAATGCAAATCGTTTGAATTTATATAATTAAGAATATGAATCTATTTTTTGAGTGAATTGACAAATAGTTAATTGTTTCCACTAATGCAAGCATGCAATTATTTTTTATATTCTTGATTGTGTGTTGTTAATTTCTTAGATTTTGTTTCACTTATTGTGAAAGCGGCTCAATTTGAGCAAGAATTTCATCTTCCAAATTAATTGTTAGTTTCTGATGTAAAATCTTGTAAAACTAATCATAAAAAGATTAATGCTATAATGACAAACTATTTTACAACATTTTTACAAATTATTAATATGACAAATTCTTACTAGTTCTAATCTAGGCCACCAAGCCCACTACTAATATCACATTTTTACTTACCAATAATTATTTGAAAAATGGTTAAGCCACATTAGCAATTTATAAAAATGTTATAAAAGAGTTTGTGTATGTAATATTACTCATCATAAAATTTTTTTGAAATAATTAATTTGAACAATACCCATATATAATTAATTAATGAAAATAAATGCATTTACCCCATTAATTCTTTGTTTAATTACATTTACAGTGCACATAATTAGGCTACTACGCTGTTATTTCTAACCTTCCCCCCACATACACACATTACACGTCATTACAAAAGTTTGGAAATATAAATTTTTAAGATTAATAAATTATAGTTATAAACATAGTACTTTAGTAAAGCCATAAAAATATCATCATAAATATAAGGATACAATGATTTTTTACACTTTTATTGTTGTTGTTATTGCTGTTATTATTATTATTATTATTATTACTATTATTATTATTATTATTATTATTATGTTTTTGGTTTCCACTGTTGTCCAAGAAACTAATTATTCTTTTCTAAAAAAGAAAAAAAGAAACTAAATATTCTATCCTTAATCTTAAAAAAAAAAAAAAAAAAACTAAAGATGAAGTAGAATATCATACTCCAAATAATATTTTTCTATAAAAAGTATCATACTCTAAAGTTTTGATGAAGTGGAAGGCTAAATGAAGATAATTCTCTTTTCTCCTTTCATATTCATGGTGGAATCCACTCATTAAATGCATGGTGGGGTTCACTATGAATGTGAAACTATGAATGTGAAAGGATATAGCACCATTTCACTATGCTTTGAAAGTAGCTAAAATTTTTCCTATGCATAAGGTTCAAGTTATACTAAATATTTATGTATAACAAAAGTTATACTAGATAAAATTTAAGTAATTTTGCACCTCTTAATTTTATTTTATAGGTTTCTCAAAAAAAAAATGTTATTTTATAGGATACGAATTTAGAAAAACCTACCATCGGATTATATATATTTTTTCTTTCACCCTCCAAATATCAAGATTTTTAAGATGAATTGAGATCAATTACTATTTCTTCTATAGAATATTTTAATTTCAATTACTTTTTAAAATTAAAATTATATATAAAAGATGAGTTTATGCATCGAATAGTAAACAAAATTTGATTCACACAAAATGTGGCATGTATCCTAAGAACCAAGAGAACACGTAATCCAACTTGCAAATTTTAATATATCAACTTCATAAAAGTTATTAGGTAATGTAGTATTACTTATAGTTATAAGAAAGAATGTCAAATTCCAAATAAATTGTGTTTTTGTTTTGATAATAAGTATTTCAAATAAATCTTTTTAAAATAAATAATCAATACACCATCTCTAAATATACAATGCATAGAAAGAAATTTATTATTATTATTATTTTTATACAATATAGAATTTCTATTTTAACTTAATCTAAGTGTATATGCGTATGAAGCTCCCTCCTGGAGACTTGAACCTCGGCTCTTGCCCCTAACACCCCACAAGCATTTATACTTGTAGAGTGACCACTGCACCAAGGGTGTGCGGGGTAAAAGAAATTTATTTACCCTGATTAACATGTGACAAATAATTAATACATTGAAATAAATGAATATTTTTAATTAGGTTGAAGACTAAATTAAAATTTTCTTTTTTTTATATATAGAGAGTTTCAACTTATGACGTCTACTTCTGATAATTGTACTCTTTATTATCAGACCAGGATACTAATCGATTTTTGGTATAGGCAGGTATTGGACTCAAAATCTTTTGTTCAACAATTAGAGACTTTCTCAATTTAACTAATTGTAACTCACAAATTAAAATAATTATCTTTAACAATTGAGCCTGAGATTCCTACTTATATATATATATATTAGTGGTAGACCTGTGCTTTGCATGGGTATTATATATTTGTAAATTTATAATTAAATATTATACAAAGACTATTTTAACGTTTAAGTATTAGGGCTAGGAGTAACACCAAAATTCCTCTTAATGTCATAAATGTGGCATTCTTTTAATGCTTCGTAAATGTATATTTAAATGTTGCAAGTATTTTACTGCCGTATATAACCATGATTTAAGCAATCAATCAGTAATTCAAAAAAAAAAAACACACTAATTAAATTGATATTTAAAAATATATCATATTATTGCATGTATATCTAACATGTTCTTCTAAGAAATAAAAACCATATAAAGATCAATGAATTCACTATTTTTTAGATTGTAAACGTCCCACAATCTTGTGACTCGTACTTTAATCTCCAATCTTCTTTATCAACTTTGAGCTCACGAAATAGGTTACATCTAACTTTCATTTATTCCATGTTGGTAGAACATTCAATTAAAATATTGATAATGATTTGTTCAAAGAAGAAAATAACTTCACAAAGGAAACTAAGTTTGGAAAAATACTGATATGAAATCATTTAAAGGAAAGGGGCAGGAAAAAACACTTGTAAGATTGAGATTACTTTTGTTGCAAATCAAATCGATCATGCAATTTGCTAATATATAGGCTTTGACGTGCAACTATTATTTATAAATGAAAATTAATAATAATAAAAAGTCATGGTCTTATTCTAGGTCTAATTTTCTTAAAGATTTGAAATTGATGACAAGTGTTTTCAAACAATGATTTGATTTAACATTTAGTACTTTTATTCCTCTTCGTTAGTTATCACTTGCAATTAATACCAAAGTAAATGAACAATTGGAAAACAAAATTTTGACATAAGATAAAAATTTTCATTTTATGCTCCGTACATATTTCAAAGTTCATTGTCTTTTTTTATTTTTTATTTTGAGAATGCACATTCTTGTTTTTCTAATGAGTCTCAGTCTCTCAAACTCTCAATTACTATACATATATGTACACATGTAAATTTGAGTGTCAAATGTAATTTTTGTCCCATCTAAAATCAAACCTTAAAAATACCTCCAAATATAATACATATACTCTTTACAATTATTTTATTTAACAATTCAACTCAACTTTGACAATTGTTGGTCTTTATAATTTTATTAAGAAAATCTTTGTTGTATTAACATTTGTTTTTTACTTCATTCAATCACTACCCTGTCTCATGCCGCTTATCTAATTTGTTTTATTTATTTTAGAATCATTCCCTGTATAATTGTTTAATTATCTTTTAGTGTGAACATTTTGCTAACCACTAATTGACTAAGTGGCCCACACCCCAATCCTCACTTAACAAATAACAATTAAAAGCATATTCAAATTTAGCCACTTCACTCATTGTCACCAATTTGGTCAAAAGTATAAATTAATTGTAACTTTATTAGCAAGAATAAATTGTTAAATGGATCATATTCAAGGTGTTAAAATTTTTATTTTAGAGGTCAAAAAAATTTGTATCTCATTTTTTTGTTTTGGCCAACTTGAGGGTTCATTTGAACCCTCGAACTAAAGCTCGTGTCACCTCTTACAAGCTGTTAATAGTAGGTAAATAAGAGATATTAGTAGTAGACTAAGATGAAAACTAGTAACAACTTATTATCTTGACTTAATTTGTTGTAAAACTATTGTGTCAATAACACTACTTTATAGCGTATAATAATATATGGTGACCCATCTAGAAGCGCTTGGCCATATCAGTTTCACAAATTAATTTAAAATCAAACTAAACTTAATTCAGAATTTTTTTTTAATTTCATTTTTTGTGCATTAGTATTCAGTTTCTGGAATTATCATTAGTTGGTTTGCATCTACTGTAAATATGAACTGTAAGCTTTTTGTCAATTTTATGTCTGGAGTGTCAAGAATTATTTACACAATTTAAAATTGAAGCTTGTCGAGTTTATATGCATTAATTTATCTATTGTTAAAAATATGTAACCAGCATTTACGTACACTTGCTCAAATATTTCAAAGAAATATTTCTCTATCTTTTATTCGTCATATTGAAATTTTATGTTTTGATGTCATCAAATGCAATTTAGCCATACCAAATGAAATTGAAATAATACCCTTTGTTTTTCCTTGAGGCGACTTTTTTGTTCATAATTTTGGGATTAAAAAGTTTCTACTTTCTACATTCACAAGTTCCAAATAAAGATTGATATTAGAGGGAAAAAAAAATATGCATACACATTTATATGTTTTCCTTTAGAACCTTCTAAAATAATGTTTTCATTTAGAACTAGCAAAATTTAATATTATAAAGTTATTTTTTATTTTGTCTTTTAAATTCTTTTATATTAATTAATTGTGTTTGTTTATTATAGTCTACTAAATGTACCCTAAATATGTTTTGTGCAAGTATCAGATCTTCCGCTACTCTTCTTTTATGTCAAATTAATTTGAAAAACGAAAAGAAAAATTTCTTCAAATTAAAATATTTCCAAAAAAGAAAATTTAATAAAGTAGTACTAGATATTGCTTGTACCTGATCTCCAAGATATTGCCATCTTTTCAAGCAATTCCCAACTCTTTTCAGTACTTAGACACGGCAGTTTATAAATACCTCTTCCTCTAGGATCCGCTTTCGAAGCCACGTCACTATTACGAGAGGTAAGCAATATCTTACTTTTAGTACCTTTCATTGGGAAGACTTGGCATAAAATGTTCCAATCCTCAATTTTCCAAATATCATCTAGAACAACCAAACACTTTTCGTTTTGCTGAACTTCACGAAGTTTCCTGATAAGATCTCCATCCTTAATTTCTTCCTTTTGATCGTTTTGAGATTTTTCCTTTGGGAGAAGGTTAATCATAATTTCTTCCCAAACAGGTCTTTTTTGATATTGTTGTGAGATACATACCCAAGCGCAGCCGCCGTTGAAGTACTGCTTCACTCTGGGGTCGTTATAAACCATTCTGGCAAGAGTGGTCTTTCCCAGACCACCCATACCACATATGGAAGCAACTCTAGAATTGCCTTCCTCTTCTTTCAGCAAAATCTCCACCAATTCATCTAGATAATCGTTGAACCCAACAGGGTCATCTTCAAGATAAGGATATGTTTTTCTTTGCTCTGGTTGTGACTCATTCAATGAACTCGGCCCACCAGCTTGAATGGTTGATTCTCTTATTATGCCATATTCTTGAAAACTCTGTTTCAAATTAGAAATTCTCGTCTTGATAGCATCAATCATTGACCGAACCTGATGCACCGTAATTCCTTCATCCAAGATGCAAGCACACCTCTTTAGGACCTTTTGTATGCCTCTTCCCTTTCTGGATGCAACTGTGAGGGCATAAGTCGCAATGACATCTTCTGCATCATAAGCAAGATCTTTCATTTCTGCAACGCCATTCTTTATAAACGCTGATTCATTCTGCTTCGCATCTGCATCTTTTAAAAAGAATTGCATCCGTATAAGCTCTGTTTGTAACTCATGAGCTTTGTCACTCACATCGATCAAGTATATTGCTTCTTGTAGGAGCAAGTCACTAAGCCTTGTCACCACACCGGACACAACAGACACAGCCATTCCTCTTCACCAGAAAGAAGATGAATAGGGACTTTGGATGTTACTTCAGACTTTGCAAGAATTTACGCTCTCTTTGAATGAATTCAGTCAACCCTGCCCTTTAGGCACTTCCGTTTCCATTGGATCAGTGATAACAGTTACATAACATGAATATGGTTATATACAGCTGGCTATGTGCAAGTTGTTGGAGAGAGAGAGATGAAAATGCTTCAAGCCTTACAGCATATTAATAAAGTTGGAGTCTTTTGGCTAAATATTGCAAAAAATGAAGTTTTTTGTTGTTATAGGCACTGTTCAAAGTTATTTGGTAAAATGAGGAAAGATAATGAATTTCGGCAACAGCGTTGCCGAAATTACATAAAAAAGTATGAGAGAGAAATAAATTTGCAGGTGATGGCAGGATTTGAATTTCGGTAATCCCATTACCGAAATTCCTGCTGCCCAAACCATTACCCGAGTGAGTGCCCAAATAAAAACAATTGTGGCAATGCCATTGACGAAAATGGAAAAAAAAAAAAAAAAAAAAAAAAACCAATTGAGGTGCCATTGCCGAAAATGAGAGAAAAGAAAAAAAAAAAAAATCAATTGTGGCAATGACATTGCCGAAAATGGGGGAAAATATTTAAAAAAAAAAAAATCAATTGTGGCAATGGCATTGCCGAAAATGGGTGAGAAAAAAAATTGTAGCAACCAAGTCGCCGAAAATGGAGGGAAAAAAAATGTTTCATCCACATCATTTTTCACAACAAATTACAAGTGGTTAGTTGTTATTGGTTTAAATTTTAGTTGTTATGGTAGTCATGAAAATATTAAAAGTTATCTTAGTATTAAGTTTAAATTTAAACCAATAACAACTAACTACTTGTTGTGAAAAATGATGTGGATGAAGCATTTTTTTTCCTTCCATTGTCGGCGACTTGGTTGCCACAATTTTTTTTTTCTCACCCATTTTCGGCAATGCCATTGCCACAATAGATATATATATTTTTTTTTTACTTTTTCCCCCATTTTCGGCAATGCCATTGCCACAATTGATTTTTTTTTAAAAAAATATTTTCCCCCATTTTCGGCAATGTCATTGCCAAAATTGATTTTTTTTTTTTTAATACTTTTCTCCCACTTTCGGCAATGACACTTCAATTGGTTTTTTTTTTTTTTTCCATTTTCGTCAATGGCATTGCCACAATTGTTTTTATTTGGGCACTCACTCGGGTAACGGTTTGGGCAGCAGGAATTTCGGTAATGGGATTACCGAAATTCAAATCCTGCCATCACCTGCAAATTTGTTTCTCTCTCATACTTTTTTATGCAATTTCGGTAACGTTGTTGCCGAAATTCATTCTCTTTCTTCATTTTACCAAATAACTTTGAACAGTACCTATAACAACAAAAAACTTCATTTTTTGTAATATTTAGCCAAAAGACTCAATAAAGTTGTGTACTAAGTAATTTATTTTATAATTATATTTATATTGTTATAATTTCATTCCACTTAAATTCGGTCTTCTTTTTTTTCGTCAACCGTCAACCGTATCCAAATTTTCCACACCAACAGTAATTGTAGTTCTGCTTTACTTTACTTCGGGCCCGATTTTCCACTGATTGTTTTTTTTTTTGGCTGGATGCTAACTTAATTATCGTGTGGAAAGAACAAGGACTCCATCTAATCTGATAAAGGCTGAACCAATTATCAAATATAATGTGCAGGTGAACCGGTGAAGCTTCCATTTGGTGTGCTCATTTTTTTGGTGACAATCATTTTATACTTCGGTCTGTTGAAATGGAAAATTGCCTTCTTTGTTTTTTCCTTCAGTTTGAAAAGGGGAAAAAAATTCATATTTTTATTTTTTAATTTTTTCCCAGATTTTTATTAATGTTAATTTTTTCATTTAAAGATTCAAAAAAAAAAAAGACAGAATCAAAGGACAATGCGCTTTTGATGGGATTTCTTAGGTCCAATTCACTCGGCGGAAAGGGAAATAAGTGACACATTTGTTGGCTAAAGAAGGCACGAGTAGCTGAGGCTAAGAAAGAAACCAAATTGAAGATAAAGAAGCATAAATATATGGTTGTAAAGAGGACGGAGGGGATAAGAAAATTGTGGAGGTTACCTTACCTCTCTCCATGTCTCTCTTTCTTTTTCAAGTGTGAAAATTCTTCACAAATTGGTCCCCATAAAACGATATAAGGGGTAGTTGGATATTGAGATGGTAGAGAAATTTCATACTTTATGAAGTGTCTTATTTATGATTTTTATTAATAAGTTATTTTTTAAAAAAAATTGATACCACTTTTATATTAACAAGTCGCAATTCCGCGCAATATGTGAGAATATCTAATTATTTTATAATAAAATGTAATATATAATTTATTTTTTATAATATTCATAAAATTATATATTAGGACTAACATAGTGTTTTCTCATAAGAGAATTTCATTTTAAATGTATTAAACTATTAACTAAGCAATTTTTTTTTCTTATATAACTATTTACAAAACCAACAAAGGGCAAGGATCTTTTATTTATCTATTTTTAAGTCATGAATTTTTTGTTCCCTATAAATAAAATGTTATATATATATATATATATAATTTTATATTAAGATTATTTTCATCTATTCATATTATGACCCAATTTGCTAGTGATAGAATATAGTGTGGATTAAAATTTTCCAATTATGACATTTAGAAAAGAATGAGAAAAATAGCTTTTTCCCACCATTAATAATTTTCAACTTGTAGCATCCTATTTTAATATTATCTTGAATTCCAAACCAATATATCTCTTTTGAAGTATACAAAGTATAATCATGATCTCTCTTCTTGGATACATTACTTATCTCAATAAATCCATAAAATACATTTAATCAAAACATACCTATATGAAGATGCTTTGTAAAAAATCAAAATGTCTCATCAATCATCGTTTTGCAAAATGTCATATCAATCACCGCTTAACAATGATTAATTTGATCAATTAGGAAAAAAATTTATTTATAATCTATTTAGATTATTTTCTCTACAAAAACTGCAAATTTGTCCACTCAAAAAGATTATAGAATAAGCAATTATTAGCAAAATCTCATAATTAAGTTTCTATGTGCATCATTATGATAATTAATATTAATAACAACAATAAAAACAACAAAAATAATAATGAAAATACAATTGCGGCAGCTAACATATGTCACTCATTCAATTATTTCCATTTGATTAACCTTTGCTTTTATCTAAATAAGTAGCACAATGGAGTATTTCTAATTCAATTATTAAGAATACTTTCTCTACAAAAACTACAATTTTTTTCACCCAAAATTATTTAAAAATAAACAAAACGTAATAAAATCTCATAGTTTAAGATCTAATTGAATCACTAAAAAAGAGAGGAATTTTTCTTATTGGGAATTGGAATACCAAAATACCTAAATATGCATAAAAGTCCATACAAATTTGCCAAAAAGAGAAACAA
This sequence comes from Castanea mollissima, assembly GCA_014183005.1. Classification (NCBI taxonomy): domain Eukaryota; kingdom Viridiplantae; phylum Streptophyta; class Magnoliopsida; order Fagales; family Fagaceae; genus Castanea; species Castanea mollissima. The sequence goes on along the minus strand of JACAVU010000011.1, from coordinate 7,188,554 downwards.
ATGTGAAGTGACAATTAGATTAACAATAACAAAAAGAACCATTACTGGGGGGGGGGGGGGGGGAGTGGTTGAAACAATAAAAAAAATCAAAAGAGACAAAATTGGAGAGAGAGAGAGAGAGAATTGATTTTTTTTTTGCAATGAACAACTTGGAAGGAATAGGGGAGAGAGTTAGATATGAAGTAAAAGAAATTTATAAAAAATCAAGTTGCAAGAGGAAGAGTAAAAGTAGGTGAAAAGTTCAAAAAAGTGAAACCGTAGAATTTATGAAGATATAAAGGAGAAAATTTATAAATTTATAAAGAAAATCAAATGAAAAATTTAAGAAGCCAATGATTGGAGAAGATGAAGAATTGAACTAAGAAGACAATAGTTGAAAAAGATGAAAGGTTAAACAAAGTAAAAATTGCAAAAAATTAAAAAAGATTGCTAATGACATGACACAAAAAAAGCTTTTGTAAAATTTGTTTTAAAGCTTCCATTATTAGATTCTTCATTTTATTGCTTAGTTATAACATCTAAATTAAAGTAGATAAATTTGTAAGAATAAAGTTACACATAAAGTTAAAACCGCTCAACATAAATGTGTAAAGTCAATCTATATATATATATATATATATATATATAATATTCTCAAAAAATAATATTTATATATTTAATATTGTCAACAAAATTTAGGAATAAAAATTAAATAAGAAAAAGAATGATTATGTAGTCAATGACATGGCGGATGAGGTGGCGCAATATGAGCATAACAATAATAAATGCTACGCTTTAGCTTTTAAATATATATATATATATAGATATAGATTTAGGAATCATTAAATTGAGTTCTTTTGGGGATGGGTGGGAGCAATAAATTTTAATGGAATATAGTGCTTTCTTGATTCATAATAGAAAAAAAAAATTGAATTTTTTTTTTTTGATAAAATATATTGAGATTTGAGAAGCACATATAACATGCTAAATTTCATATTAAAATGATAAGTTAGTCGGGAGTTTAGTTAGATTTTACGGCTTTTTGGCCAAAAAATATATTATTTTATTATTATTATTATTACAAATAATGGTAAAATCTTATAAGAGAATAGCCTCTCTTTATAAACATTATTTTAAGTATTAAAATTTCACATTTTGCACTAAAATTGATTATATCACATTTTGCATTGAAATGACTTTGAAAACACAACTTTAGTATAAACACATTTTACACTGAAATTGCAAATTTTGAATTTTCAATACAAAACATGATTTTTTTAAAAGGCTATTTTTTCAGAAAAATTTCCACATAAAATAATACTGTATTATTTTTACAAAAATCTATAGATTTTACTTTAAAAGTTTTACAAAAAAACAGAGTATAAAAGGTTTAACAATATTGTATCTATATGCAAAATACTACTTATTGGTGTATTCTCAAAATGTATAGTTATATTATGTAAATTTCAAGCATAATGAACTTAACTCGAATGGAAAGAGCACAATAACAATTTTATCAACGAGAAAACCAACATGATAATTATGAATGTGCAAGTGTTTAAATCCTAAAATTTTAGGAACTTTGATTTCTGATGATGCATAAAAAATAGAAATTTTCATTATCAATTTCCATCTCCAATGTTTTTGAAATCTTTCTCGAGACAAATGTTTCTTAGAAATGCAATTTCTTACTTGTACCAAATATATTCCCGTTGATGCTTTATATTATTATTATTATTATTATTATTATTATTATTGATGCAAGGGCAAAAGACTTTAATTATTTTAATTAAAATTGAATCAATGAATTTTTAAGCATAAATACGGTACACATTGTGAATTTCAGTTAGTTTAATTGGTAAAATTTCTTGTTGTTGAATAAGAGATTCAAGATTTAAACCCCACCTGCACCAAAAACCAATGGGTATCTTGGCCTATTGATAGAGAATAATTATCATAGAACGAATACTATAGGTTGAAATTCAATTGTGTATATATATTATGATGAAGCCATGACAAAGTGATCCTCTCTAGAGTGAGAAAATGTAAATGTCAAGGAAATTTACAATTAATAATATATATAAAAATTGAAGTTGTTTGACTTTCGGCTAACCACATAAGATCATGCTATATAATCTTTTGAGACTTCAATTTATAATACAGATAATTATCATGGACCATATAGTATAGATTTTCAATTTGCTTCCTTCTAGATGCCTACAAATTTTATATTGTTCTAATTAATCTGAATTTTTTCAAATGCCATTTTTTTTTTTTGGAACTTTATAGTTGATTGTGACATGTTTTCTATATTTCCAACACAATACTTTCTGGGAAATGTTCTTCATAAAGAATTGGACGAAGAGTTGAGCTTGATGGTTTAGGACTTGTATATATTTAAAATCATTTAAAATCCAAACAATATGAAAGAGAGTCCTCCAACTTGCAAAACATAATAGAGGCAATTGGTCTTATAGTAATTACAAAATTATGACTATTTCTTATTTGCAAAAGAAAAGATAAAATAGAGGTTAAAAAAAAATCCAAAACTTTGAGTCTCCATTTGAAAACCCAAATTAGACTGGCTCCTAACAATAATGGGGCTACTACACTGCCACCATTGTAACCAAGATCAAAATACAAAACGATAATTCTGAATTCATGATTATTCAAATAATGATAAATACATTTTAATACTTTTTTTATTTTAGGAAATTATAAATTTATAATTCAAATACTTCGAACCTCTAAAGTCTTGAAAAGAGAGTTTTGGAGACTCCTTTTTATTGTCCAGAGTCTTTGGATTTGGAATAATCCATATGCTGGACAGAACTTTTCAATTTAGAAAATTGTTTCTTTAGTACCTAATTTTCCACACTAACTATGAATACACTTAATAGCATTTTTGTTTGTCTAGATTTTTTAAGAAAGTGACTTTCAAGAAAATTAAAGCTTGATTGCGAGGCCTTAGAATCTTGACAACAAAAAATAGGAGACATCGAAATCTAATACCACGTAAACTGGGTTTCTTTTGTTGACAGCATGAAATTTTGGTAAGGTATTGAAAGTCTAGATGTGTGAATACCTTAGTAAAACAAAAATAAATAAAAAAGTCTACTTAAAATGGTTCAGTGTCAAATTGTCAATTAGTTTATGCATGGAGTATCTTTGACTTTTTTACTTAAGTTGTTTTGGTTTAAATCGATTTATATACCATTAATTAAATTTAATGATTTTGATTGTAAATCTACAAAAAATTTTATGAAATTTCAAATGGATTTGGTCTGAAGTGGAGATCTTCTTGTTTTAAGAATCTTGCGTATGATTTGAACTTTTCTTGTTTTTGAGACACTTAGAAGAGATATAGCCATTTGTTTTAAAAAAGAGTGTTATTTCTCTAATTTACTATGATGAAATGCTTCTAAATTATGAGGATTGAGTTTGCATGGATGAAGAGTTTTAGGGCCTATTCTTGAGGTCCTAAAGCATATAAGGTATTTGGAGACTTCATTTTTATTGTCCAGAGCCTTTAGATTCGGAGTAATCCATAAGTTGGGCAAAACTTTTCAATTTAGAAAATTGTTTCTTTCCTAATTCTCCACACTAACAATGAATACAATTAATAGCATTTTTGTTTGTCTAGATTTTTCAAGAAAGTGCCTTTCAGGAAAATTAAAGCTTGATTACGAGGCTTTAGAATCTTGACAACAAACAATAGGAGACATCGAAATCTAATACCATGTAAACTGGGTTTTCTTTGTTGATAGAATGAAATTTTGGTAAGGTATTGAAAGTCTAGATGTGTGAGTTCCAAAGTAAAACAAAAAAGAAAAAGAAAAAGAAAAAAAAGTCTAGTTAAAATGGTTCAGTGTCAAATTGTCAATTAGTTTATACATGGAGTATCTTTGACTTTTTCACTTAAGCTGTTTTGGTTTAAATCGATTTATGTACCATTAATTAAATTTAATGATTTTGATTGTAAATCTCCGAATTTTTTATTAAATTGGAAATGGATTTGGTTTGAAGTGGGGCTCTTCTTGTTTTAAGAAATCTTGCGTATGATTTGAAATTTTCTTGTTTTTGAGACACTTAGAAGAGAAATAGCCATTTGTTTTAAAAAAAGAGTGTTCTTTCTCTAATTTACTGTGATGAAATGCTTCTGAATTATGAGGATTGAGTTTGCATGGGCGAAGAGTTTTAGGGCCTATTCTTGAGGTCCTAAAGCATGTAAGGTATTTGGAGACTTCGTTTTTATTGTCCAGAGTCTTTGGATTCGGAGTAATCCATACGCTAGGCAGAATTTTTCAATTTAAAAAATTGTTTCTTTAGTACCTAATTTTCTACACTAACAATGAATACACTTAATAGCATTTTTGTTTGTCTAGATTTTTCAAGAAAGTAACTTTCAAGAAAATTAATGCTTGATTCCGAGGCCTTAGAATCTTGACAACAAACAATAGGAGACTTCAAAATCTAATACCGTGTAAACTAGGATTTCTTTGTTGACAGCACGAAATTTTGGTAAGATATCGGAAGTCTAGATGTGTGAGTTCCAAAGTAAAATAGAAATAAATAAAAAAGTCTAGTTAAAATGGTTCAGTGTCAAATTGTCAATTAGTTTATGCATAGAGTATCTTTGACTTTTTTACTTAAGCTGTTTTGGTTTAAACCGATTTATATACCATTAATTAAATTTGGTGATTTTGATTGTAAATCTCTGAATTTTCTATTGAATTGCAAATGGATTTGGTCTAAAGTGGAGCTCTTCTTGTTTTAAGAAATCTTGCATAGGATTTGAACTTTTCTTGTTTTTGAGACCCTTAGAAGAGAAATAGCCATTTGTTTTAAAAAAAGAGTGTTCTTTCTCTAATTTATTGTGATGAAATGCTTCTGAATTATGAGGATTGAGTTTGCATGGGCGAAGAGCTTTATGGCCTATTCTTGAGGTCCTAACGCATATAAGGTATTTGGAGACTTCGTTTTTATTGTCCAGAGTCTTTGGAATCGGAGTAATCCATACGCTAGGAAAAACTTTTCAATTTAAAAAATTGCTTCTTTAGTACCTAATTTTCTACACTAACAATGAATACACTTAATAGCATTTTTGTTTGTCTAGATTTTTCAAGAAAGTTCCTTTCAAGAAAATCAAAACTTGATTGCGAGGCCTTAGAATCTTGACAACAAACAATAGGAGACTTGAAAATCTAATACCGGGTAAACTGGGATTTCTTTGTTGACAACATGAAATTTTGGTAAGATATTGAAAGTCTAGATGTGTGAGCTCCAAAGTAAAACAAAAATAAGTAAAAAAGTCTAGTCAAAATGGTTCAGTGTCAAATTGTCAATTAGTTTATGCATGGAGTATCTTTGACTTTTTCACTTAAGCTGTTTTGGTTTAAATCGATTTATATACCATTAATTAAATTTAATGATTTTGATTGTAAATTTCCGAATTTTCTTATTAAATTTCAAATGGATTTGGTTTGAAGTGGGGCTCTTCTTGTTTTAAGAAATCTTGCGTATGATTTGAAATTTTCTTGTTTTTGAGACACTTAGAAGAGAAATAGCCATTTGTTTTAAAAAAAGAGTGTTCTTTCTCTAATTTACTGTGATGAAATGCTTCTGAATTATGAGGATTGAGTTTGCATGGGCGAAGAGTTTTAGGGCCTATTCTTAAGGTTCTAAAGCATACAAGGTATTTGGGGACTTTGTTTTTATTGTCCAGAGTCTTTGGATTTGGAGTAATCCATACACTAGGCAGAACTTTTCAACTTAGAAGATTGTTTCTTTAGTACCTAATTTTCCACACTAACAACAAATAAACTTAATAGCATTTTTGTTTGTCTAGATTTTTCAAGAAAGTTCTTTTCAAGAAAATTAAAGCTTGATTGCGAGGCCTTAGAACCTTGACAACAAACAATTGGAGACATCGAAATCTAATACCGTGTAAACTAGGTTTTCTTTGTTCGCAACATGAAAATTTGGTAAGGTGTTGAAAGTCTAGATGTGTGAGTTCCAAAGTAAAACGAAAATAAATAAAAAATTCTAGTTAAAATGGTTCAGTGTCAAATTGTCAATTAGTTTATGCATGGAGTATCTTTGACTTTTTCACTTAAGCTGTTTTGGTTTAAATCGATTTATATACCATTAATTAAATTTAATGATTTTGATTGTAAATCTCCGAATTTTTTATTAAATTTCAAATGGATTTGGTTTGAAGTGGGGCTCTTCTTGTTTTAAGAAATCTTGCGTATGATTTGAAATTTTCTTGTTTTTGAGACACTTAGAAGAGAAATAGCCATTTGTTTTAAAAAAAGAGTGTTCTTTCTCTAATTTACTGTGATGAAATGCTTCTGAATTATGAGGATTGAGTTTGCATGGGCGAAGAGTTTTAGGGCCTATTCTTAAGGTTCTAAAGCATACAAGGTATTTGGGGACTTTGTTTTTATTGTCCAGAGTCTTTGGATTTGGAGTAATCCATACACTAGGCAGAACTTTTCAACTTAGAAGATTGTTTCTTTAGTACCTAATTTTCCACACTAACAACAAATAAACTTAATAGCATTTTTGTTTGTCTAGATTTTTCAAGAAAGTTCTTTTCAAGAAAATTAAAGCTTGATTGCGAGGCCTTAGAACCTTGACAACAAACAATTGGAGACATCGAAATCTAATACCGTGTAAACTAGGTTTTCTTTGTTCGCAACATGAAAATTTGGTAAGGTGTTGAAAGTCTAGATGTGTGAGTTCCAAAGTAAAACGAAAATAAATAAAAAATTCTAGTTAAAATGGTTCAGTGTCAAATTGTCAATTAGTTTATGCATGGAGTATCTTTGACTTTTTCACTTAAGCTGTTTTGGTTTAAATCGATTTATATACCATTAATTAAATTTAATGATTTTGATTGTAAATCTCCGAATTTTTTTATTAAATTTCAAATGGATTTGGTTTGAAGTGGGGCTCTTCTTGTTTTAAGAAATCTTGCGTATGATTTGAAATTTTCTTGTTTTTGAGACACTTAGAAGAGAAATAGCCATTTGTTTTAAAAAAAGAGTGTTCTTTCTCTAATTTACTGTGATGAAATGCTTCTGAATTATGAGGATTGAGTTTGCATGGGCGAAGAGTTTTAGGGCCTATTCTTAAGGTTCTAAAGCATACAAGGTATTTGGGGACTTTGTTTTTATTGTCCAGAGTCTTTGGATTTGGAGTAATCCATACACTAGGCAGAACTTTTCAACTTAGAAGATTGTTTCTTTAGTACCTAATTTTCCACACTAACAACAAATAAACTTAATAGCATTTTTGTTTGTCTAGATTTTTCAAGAAAGTTCTTTTCAAGAAAATTAAAGCTTGATTGCGAGGCCTTAGAACCTTGACAACAAACAATTGGAGACATCGAAATCTAATACCGTGTAAACTAGGTTTTCTTTGTTCGCAACATGAAAATTTGGTAAGATATTGAAAGTCTAGATGTGTGAGCTCCAAAGTAAAACAAAAATAAGTAAAAAAGTCTAGTCAAAATGGTTCAGTGTCAAATTGTCAATTAGTTTATGCATGGAGTATCTTTGACTTTTTCACTTAAGCTGTTTTGGTTTAAATCGATTTATATACCATTAATTAAATTTAATGATTTTGATTGTAAATCTCCGAATTTTTTTATTAAATTTCAAATGGATTTGGTTTGAAGTGGGGCTCTTCTTGTTTTAAGAAATCTTGCGTATGATTTGAAATTTTCTTGTTTTTGAGACACTTAGAAGAGAAATAGCCATTTGTTTTAAAAAAAGAGTGTTCTTTCTCTAATTTACTGTGATGAAATGCTTCTGAATTATGAGGATTGAGTTTGCATGGGCGAAGAGTTTTAGGGCCTATTCTTAAGGTTCTAAAGCATACAAGGTATTTGGGGACTTTGTTTTTATTGTCCAGAGTCTTTGGATTTGGAGTAATCCATACACTAGGCAGAACTTTTCAACTTAGAAGATTGTTTCTTTAGTACCTAATTTTCCACACTAACAACAAATAAACTTAATAGCATTTTTGTTTGTCTAGATTTTTCAAGAAAGTTCTTTTCAAGAAAATTAAAGCTTGATTGCGAGGCCTTAGAACCTTGACAACAAACAATTGGAGACATCGAAATCTAATACCGTGTAAACTAGGTTTTCTTTGTTCGCAACATGAAAATTTGGTAAGGTGTTGAAAGTCTAGATGTGTGAGTTCCAAAGTAAAACGAAAATAAATAAAAAATTCTAGTTAAAATGGTTCAGTGTCAAATTGTCAATTAGTTTATGCATGGAGTATCTTTGACTTTTTCACTTAAGCTGTTTTGGTTTAAATCGATTTATATACCATTAATTAAATTTAATGATTTTGATTGTAAATCTCCGAATTTTTTTATTAAATTTCAAATGGATTTGGTTTGAAGTGGGGCTCTTCTTGTTTTAAGAAATCTTGCGTATGATTTGAAATTTTCTTGTTTTTGAGACACTTAGAAGAGAAATAGCCATTTGTTTTAAAAAAAGAGTGTTCTTTCTCTAATTTACTGTGATGAAATGCTTCTGAATTATGAGGATTGAGTTTGCATGGGCGAAGAGTTTTAGGGCCTATTCTTAAGGTTCTAAAGCATACAAGGTATTTGGGGACTTTGTTTTTATTGTCCAGAGTCTTTGGATTTGGAGTAATCCATACACTAGGCAGAACTTTTCAACTTAGAAGATTGTTTCTTTAGTACCTAATTTTCCACACTAACAACAAATAAACTTAATAGCATTTTTGTTTGTCTAGATTTTTCAAGAAAGTTCTTTTCAAGAAAATTAAAGCTTGATTGCGAGGCCTTAGAACCTTGACAACAAACAATTGGAGACATCGAAATCTAATACCGTGTAAACTAGGTTTTCTTTGTTCGCAACATGAAAATTTGGTAAGGTGTTGAAAGTCTAGATGTGTGAGTTCCAAAGTAAAACGAAAATAAATAAAAAATTCTAGTGAAAATGGTTCAGTGTCAAATTGTCGATTAGTTTATGCATGGAGTATCTTTGACTTTTTCACTTAAGCTGTTTTGGTTTAAATCGATTTATATACCATTAATTAAATTTAATGATTTTGATTGTAAATCTCCGAATTTTTTTATTAAATTTCAAATGGATTTGGTTTGAAGTGGGGCTCTTCTTGTTTTAAGAAATCTTGCGTATGATTTGAAATTTTCTTGTTTTTGAGACACTTAGAAGAGAAATAGCCATTTGTTTTAAAAAAAGAGTGTTCTTTCTCTAATTTACTGTGATGAAATGCTTCTGAATTATGAGGATTGAGTTTGCATGGGCGAAGAGTTTTAGGGCCTATTCTTAAGGTTCTAAAGCATACAAGGTATTTGGGGACTTTGTTTTTATTGTCCAGAGTCTTTGGATTTGGAGTAATCCATACACTAGGCAGAACTTTTCAACTTAGAAGATTGTTTCTTTAGTACCTAATTTTCCACACTAACAACAAATAAACTTAATAGCATTTTTGTTTGTCTAGATTTTTCAAGAAAGTTCTTTTCAAGAAAATTAAAGCTTGATTGCGAGGCCTTAGAACCTTGACAACAAACAATTGGAGACATCGAAATCTAATACCGTGTAAACTAGGTTTTCTTTGTTCGCAACATGAAAATTTGGTAAGTATTGAAAGTCTAGATGTGTGAGCTCCAAAGTAAAACAAAAATAAGTAAAAAAGTCTAGTCAAAATGGTTCAGTGTCAAATTGTCAATTAGTTTATGCATGGAGTATCTTTGACTTTTTCACTTAAGCTGTTTTGGTTTAAATCGATTTATATACCATTAATTAAATTTAATGATTTTGATTGTAAATCTCCGAATTTTTTTATTAAATTTCAAATGGATTTGGTTTGAAGTGGGGCTCTTCTTGTTTTAAGAAATCTTGCGTATGATTTGAAATTTTCTTGTTTTTGAGACACTTAGAAGAGAAATAGCCATTTGTTTTAAAAAAAGAGTGTTCTTTCTCTAATTTACTGTGATGAAATGCTTCTGAATTATGAGGATTGAGTTTGCATGGGCGAAGAGTTTTAGGGCCTATTCTTAAGGTTCTAAAGCATACAAGGTATTTGGGGACTTTGTTTTTATTGTCCAGAGTCTTTGGATTTGGAGTAATCCATACACTAGGCAGAACTTTTCAACTTAGAAGATTGTTTCTTTAGTACCTAATTTTCCACACTAACAACAAATAAACTTAATAGCATTTTTGTTTGTCTAGATTTTTCAAGAAAGTTCTTTTCAAGAAAATTAAAGCTTGATTGCGAGGCCTTAGAACCTTGACAACAAACAATTGGAGACATCGAAATCTAATACCGTGTAAACTAGGTTTTCTTTGTTCGCAACATGAAAATTTGGTAAGGTGTTGAAAGTCTAGATGTGTGAGTTCCAAAGTAAAACGAAAATAAATAAAAAATTCTAGTTAAAATGGTTCAGTGTCAAATTGTCAATTAGTTTATGCATGGAGTATCTTTGACTTTTTCACTTAAGCTGTTTTGGTTTAAATCGATTTATATACCATTAATTAAATTTAATGATTTTGATTGTAAATCTCCGAATTTTTTTATTAAATTTCAAATGGATTTGGTTTGAAGTGGGGCTCTTCTTGTTTTAAGAAATCTTGCGTATGATTTGAAATTTTCTTGTTTTTGAGACACTTAGAAGAGAAATAGCCATTTGTTTTAAAAAAGAGTGTTCTTTCTCTAATTTACTGTGATGAAATGCTTCTGAATTATGAGGATTGAGTTTGCATGGGCGAAGAGTTTTAGGGCCTATTCTTAAGGTTCTAAAGCATACAAGGTATTTGGGGACTTTGTTTTTATTGTCCAGAGTCTTTGGATTTGGAGTAATCCATACACTAGGCAGAACTTTTCAACTTAGAAGATTGTTTCTTTAGTACCTAATTTTCCACACTAACAACAAATAAACTTAATAGCATTTTTGTTTGTCTAGATTTTTCAAGAAAGTTCTTTTCAAGAAAATTAAAGCTTGATTGCGAGGCCTTAGAACCTTGACAACAAACAATTGGAGACATCGAAATCTAATACCGTGTAAACTAGGTTTTCTTTGTTCGCAACATGAAAATTTGGTAAGGTGTTGAAAGTCTAGATGTGTGAGTTCCAAAGTAAAACGAAAATAAATAAAAAATTCTAGTAAAATGGTTCAGTGTCAAATTGTCGATTAGTTTATGCATGGAGTATCTTTGACTTTTTCACTTAAGCTGTTTTGGTTTAAATCGATTTATATACCATTAATTAAATTTAATGATTTTGATTGTAAATCTCCGAATTTTTTATTAAATTTCAAATGGATTTGGTTTGAAGTGGGGCTCTTCTTGTTTTAAGAAATCTTGCGTATGATTTGAAATTTTCTTGTTTTTGAGACACTTAGAAGAGAAATAGCCATTTGTTTTAAAAAAAGAGTGTTCTTTCTCTAATTTACTGTGATGAAATGCTTCTGAATTATGAGGATTGAGTTTGCATGGGCGAAGAGTTTTAGGGCCTATTCTTAAGGTTCTAAAGCATACAAGGTATTTGGGGACTTTGTTTTTATTGTCCAGAGTCTTTGGATTTGGAGTAATCCATACACTAGGCAGAACTTTTCAACTTAGAAGATTGTTTCTTTAGTACCTAATTTTCCACACTAACAACAAATAAACTTAATAGCATTTTTGTTTGTCTAGATTTTTCAAGAAAGTTCTTTTCAAGAAAATTAAAGCTTGATTGCGAGGCCTTAGAACCTTGACAACAAACAATTGGAGACATCGAAATCTAATACCGTGTAAACTAGGTTTTCTTTGTTCGCAACATGAAAATTTGGTAAGGTGTTGAAAGTCTAGATGTGTGAGTTCCAAAGTAAAACGAAAATAAATAAAAAATTCTAGTTAAAATGGTTCAGTGTCAAATTGTCAATTAGTTTATGCATGGAGTATCTTTGACTTTTTCACTTAAGCTGTTTTGGTTTAAATCGATTTATATACCATTAATTAAATTTAATGATTTTGATTGTAAATCTCCGAATTTTTTATTAAATTTCAAATGGATTTGGTTTGAAGTGGGGCTCTTCTTGTTTTAAGAAATCTTGCGTATGATTTGAAATTTTCTTGTTTTTGAGACACTTAGAAGAGAAATAGCCATTTGTTTTAAAAAAAGAGTGTTCTTTCTCTAATTTACTGTGATGAAATGCTTCTGAATTATGAGGATTGAGTTTGCATGGGCGAAGAGTTTTAGGGCCTATTCTTAAGGTTCTAAAGCATACAAGGTATTTGGGGACTTTGTTTTTATTGTCCAGAGTCTTTGGATTTGGAGTAATCCATACACTAGGCAGAACTTTTCAACTTAGAAGATTGTTTCTTTAGTACCTAATTTTCCACACTAACAACAAATAAACTTAATAGCATTTTTGTTTGTCTAGATTTTTCAAGAAAGTTCTTTTCAAGAAAATTAAAGCTTGATTGCGAGGCCTTAGAACCTTGACAACAAACAATTGGAGACATCGAAATCTAATACCGTGTAAACTAGGTTTTCTTTGTTCGCAACATGAAAATTTGGTAAGGTGTTGAAAGTCTAGATGTGTGAGTTCCAAAGTAAAACGAAAATAAATAAAAAATTCTAGTTAAAATGGTTCAGTGTCAAATTGTCAATTAGTTTATGCATGGAGTATCTTTGACTTTTTCACTTAAGCTGTTTTGGTTTAAATCGATTTATATACCATTAATTAAATTTAATGATTTTGATTGTAAATCTCCGAATTTTTTTATTAAATTTCAAATGGATTTGGTTTGAAGTGGGGCTCTTCTTGTTTTAAGAAATCTTGCGTATGATTTGAAATTTTCTTGTTTTTGAGACACTTAGAAGAGAAATAGCCATTTGTTTTAAAAAAAGAGTGTTCTTTCTCTAATTTACTGTGATGAAATGCTTCTGAATTATGAGGATTGAGTTTGCATGGGCGAAGAGTTTTAGGGCCTATTCTTAAGGTTCTAAAGCATACAAGGTATTTGGGGACTTTGTTTTTATTGTCCAGAGTCTTTGGATTTGGAGTAATCCATACACTAGGCAGAACTTTTCAACTTAGAAGATTGTTTCTTTAGTACCTAATTTTCCACACTAACAACAAATAAACTTAATAGCATTTTTGTTTGTCTAGATTTTTCAAGAAAGTTCTTTTCAAGAAAATTAAAGCTTGATTGCGAGGCCTTAGAACCTTGACAACAAACAATTGGAGACATCGAAATCTAATACCGTGTAAACTAGGTTTTCTTTGTTCGCAACATGAAAATTTGGTAAGGTGTTGAAAGTCTAGATGTGTGAGTTCCAAAGTAAAACGAAAATAAATAAAAAATTCTAGTTAAAATGGTTCAGTGTCAAATTGTCAATTAGTTTATGCATGGAGTATCTTTGACTTTTTCACTTAAGCTGTTTTGGTTTAAATCGATTTATATACCATTAATTAAATTTAATGATTTTGATTGTAAATCTCCGAATTTTTTTATTAAATTTCAAATGGATTTGGTTTGAAGTGGGGCTCTTCTTGTTTTAAGAAATCTTGCGTATGATTTGAAATTTTCTTGTTTTTGAGACACTTAGAAGAGAAATAGCCATTTGTTTTAAAAAAAGAGTGTTCTTTCTCTAATTTACTGTGATGAAATGCTTCTGAATTATGAGGATTGAGTTTGCATGGGCGAAGAGTTTTAGGGCCTATTCTTAAGGTTCTAAAGCATACAAGGTATTTGGGGACTTTGTTTTTATTGTCCAGAGTCTTTGGATTTGGAGTAATCCATACACTAGGCAGAACTTTTCAACTTAGAAGATTGTTTCTTTAGTACCTAATTTTCCACACTAACAACAAATAAACTTAATAGCATTTTTGTTTGTCTAGATTTTTCAAGAAAGTTCTTTTCAAGAAAATTAAAGCTTGATTGCGAGGCCTTAGAACCTTGACAACAAACAATTGGAGACATCGAAATCTAATACCGTGTAAACTAGGTTTTCTTTGTTCGCAACATGAAAATTTGGTAAGGTGTTGAAAGTCTAGATGTGTGAGTTCCAAAGTAAAACGAAAATAAATAAAAAATTCTAGTTAAAATGGTTCAGTGTCAAATTGTCAATTAGTTTATGCATGGAGTATCTTTGACTTTTTCACTTAAGCTGTTTTGGTTTAAATCGATTTATATACCATTAATTAAATTTAATGATTTTGATTGTAAATCTCCGAATTTTTTTATTAAATTTCAAATGGATTTGGTTTGAAGTGGGGCTCTTCTTGTTTTAAGAAATCTTGCGTATGATTTGAAATTTTCTTGTTTTTGAGACACTTAGAAGAGAAATAGCCATTTGTTTTAAAAAAAGAGTGTTCTTTCTCTAATTTACTGTGATGAAATGCTTCTGAATTATGAGGATTGAGTTTGCATGGGCGAAGAGTTTTAGGGCCTATTCTTAAGGTTCTAAAGCATACAAGGTATTTGGGGACTTTGTTTTTATTGTCCAGAGTCTTTGGATTTGGAGTAATCCATACACTAGGCAGAACTTTTCAACTTAGAAGATTGTTTCTTTAGTACCTAATTTTCCACACTAACAACAAATAAACTTAATAGCATTTTTGTTTGTCTAGATTTTTCAAGAAAGTTCTTTTCAAGAAAATTAAAGCTTGATTGCGAGGCCTTAGAACCTTGACAACAAACAATTGGAGACATCGAAATCTAATACCGTGTAAACTAGGTTTTCTTTGTTCGCAACATGAAAATTTGGTAAGGTGTTGAAAGTCTAGATGTGTGAGTTCCAAAGTAAAACGAAAATAAATAAAAAATTCTAGTTAAAATGGTTCAGTGTCAAATTGTCAATTAGTTTATGCATGGAGTATCTTTGACTTTTTCACTTAAGCTGTTTTGGTTTAAATCGATTTATATACCATTAATTAAATTTAATGATTTTGATTGTAAATCTCCGAATTTTTTTATTAAATTTCAAATGGATTTGGTTTGAAGTGGGGCTCTTCTTGTTTTAAGAAATCTTGCGTATGATTTGAAATTTTCTTGTTTTTGAGACACTTAGAAGAGAAATAGCCATTTGTTTTAAAAAAAGAGTGTTCTTTCTCTAATTTACTGTGATGAAATGCTTCTGAATTATGAGGATTGAGTTTGCATGGGCGAAGAGTTTTAGGGCCTATTCTTAAGGTTCTAAAGCATACAAGGTATTTGGGGACTTTGTTTTTATTGTCCAGAGTCTTTGGATTTGGAGTAATCCATACACTAGGCAGAACTTTTCAACTTAGAAGATTGTTTCTTTAGTACCTAATTTTCCACACTAACAACAAATAAACTTAATAGCATTTTTGTTTGTCTAGATTTTTCAAGAAAGTTCTTTTCAAGAAAATTAAAGCTTGATTGCGAGGCCTTAGAACCTTGACAACAAACAATTGGAGACATCGAAATCTAATACCGTGTAAACTAGGTTTTCTTTGTTCGCAACATGAAAATTTGGTAAGGTGTTGAAAGTCTAGATGTGTGAGTTCCAAAGTAAAACGAAAATAAATAAAAAATTCTAGTTAAAATGGTTCAGTGTCAAATTGTCAATTAGTTTATGCATGGAGTATCTTTGACTTTTTCACTTAAGCTGTTTTGGTTTAAATCGATTTATATACCATTAATTAAATTTAATGATTTTGATTGTAAATCTCCGAATTTTTTTATTAAATTTCAAATGGATTTGGTTTGAAGTGGGGCTCTTCTTGTTTTAAGAAATCTTGCGTATGATTTGAAATTTTCTTGTTTTTGAGACACTTAGAAGAGAAATAGCCATTTGTTTTAAAAAAAGAGTGTTCTTTCTCTAATTTACTGTGATGAAATGCTTCTGAATTATGAGGATTGAGTTTGCATGGGCGAAGAGTTTTAGGGCCTATTCTTAAGGTTCTAAAGCATACAAGGTATTTGGGGACTTTGTTTTTATTGTCCAGAGTCTTTGGATTTGGAGTAATCCATACACTAGGCAGAACTTTTCAACTTAGAAGATTGTTTCTTTAGTACCTAATTTTCCACACTAACAACAAATAAACTTAATAGCATTTTTGTTTGTCTAGATTTTTCAAGAAAGTTCTTTTCAAGAAAATTAAAGCTTGATTGCGAGGCCTTAGAACCTTGACAACAAACAATTGGAGACATCGAAATCTAATACCGTGTAAACTAGGTTTTCTTTGTTCGCAACATGAAAATTTGGTAAGGTGTTGAAAGTCTAGATGTGTGAGTTCCAAAGTAAAACGAAAATAAATAAAAAATTCTAGTTAAAATGGTTCAGTGTCAAATTGTCAATTAGTTTATGCATGGAGTATCTTTGACTTTTTCACTTAAGCTGTTTTGGTTTAAATCGATTTATATACCATTAATTAAATTTAATGATTTTGATTGTAAATCTCCGAATTTTTTTATTAAATTTCAAATGGATTTGGTTTGAAGTGGGGCTCTTCTTGTTTTAAGAAATCTTGCGTATGATTTGAAATTTTCTTGTTTTTGAGACACTTAGAAGAGAAATAGCCATTTGTTTTAAAAAAAGAGTGTTCTTTCTCTAATTTACTGTGATGAAATGCTTCTGAATTATGAGGATTGAGTTTGCATGGGCGAAGAGTTTTAGGGCCTATTCTTAAGGTTCTAAAGCATACAAGGTATTTGGGGACTTTGTTTTTATTGTCCAGAGTCTTTGGATTTGGAGTAATCCATACACTAGGCAGAACTTTTCAACTTAGAAGATTGTTTCTTTAGTACCTAATTTTCCACACTAACAACAAATAAACTTAATAGCATTTTTGTTTGTCTAGATTTTTCAAGAAAGTTCTTTTCAAGAAAATTAAAGCTTGATTGCGAGGCCTTAGAACCTTGACAACAAACAATTGGAGACATCGAAATCTAATACCGTGTAAACTAGGTTTTCTTTGTTCGCAACATGAAAATTTGGTAAGGTGTTGAAAGTCTAGATGTGTGAGTTCCAAAGTAAAACGAAAATAAATAAAAAATTCTAGTTAAAATGGTTCAGTGTCAAATTGTCAATTAGTTTATGCATGGAGTATCTTTGACTTTTTCACTTAAGCTGTTTTGGTTTAAATCGATTTATATACCATTAATTAAATTTAATGATTTTGATTGTAAATCTCCGAATTTTTTTATTAAATTTCAAATGGATTTGGTTTGAAGTGGGGCTCTTCTTGTTTTAAGAAATCTTGCGTATGATTTGAAATTTTCTTGTTTTTGAGACACTTAGAAGAGAAATAGCCATTTGTTTTAAAAAAAGAGTGTTCTTTCTCTAATTTACTGTGATGAAATGCTTCTGAATTATGAGGATTGAGTTTGCATGGGCGAAGAGTTTTAGGGCCTATTCTTAAGGTTCTAAAGCATACAAGGTATTTGGGGACTTTGTTTTTATTGTCCAGAGTCTTTGGATTTGGAGTAATCCATACACTAGGCAGAACTTTTCAACTTAGAAGATTGTTTCTTTAGTACCTAATTTTCCACACTAACAACAAATAAACTTAATAGCATTTTTGTTTGTCTAGATTTTCAAGAAAGTTCTTTTCAAGAAAATTAAAGCTTGATTGCGAGGCCTTAGAACCTTGACAACAAACAATTGGAGACATCGAAATCTAATACCGTGTAAACTAGGTTTTCTTTGTTCGCAACATGAAAATTTGGTAAGGTGTTGAAAGTCTAGATGTGTGAGTTCCAAAGTAAAACGAAAATAAATAAAAAATTCTAGTTAAAATGGTTCAGTGTCAAATTGTCAATTAGTTTATGCATGGAGTATCTTTGACTTTTTCACTTAAGCTGTTTTGGTTTAAATCGATTTATATACCATTAATTAAATTTAATGATTTTGATTGTAAATCTCCGAATTTTTTTATTAAATTTCAAATGGATTTGGTTTGAAGTGGGGCTCTTCTTGTTTTAAGAAATCTTGCGTATGATTTGAAATTTTCTTGTTTTTGAGACACTTAGAAGAGAAATAGCCATTTGTTTTAAAAAAAGAGTGTTCTTTCTCTAATTTACTGTGATGAAATGCTTCTGAATTATGAGGATTGAGTTTGCATGGGCGAAGAGTTTTAGGGCCTATTCTTAAGGTTCTAAAGCATACAAGGTATTTGGGGACTTTGTTTTTATTGTCCAGAGTCTTTGGATTTGGAGTAATCCATACACTAGGCAGAACTTTTCAACTTAGAAGATTGTTTCTTTAGTACCTAATTTTCCACACTAACAACAAATAAACTTAATAGCATTTTTGTTTGTCTAGATTTTTCAAGAAAGTTCTTTTCAAGAAAATTAAAGCTTGATTGCGAGGCCTTAGAACCTTGACAACAAACAATTGGAGACATCGAAATCTAATACCGTGTAAACTAGGTTTTCTTTGTTCGCAACATGAAAATTTGGTAAGGTGTTGAAAGTCTAGATGTGTGAGTTCCAAAGTAAAACGAAAATAAATAAAAAATTCTAGTTAAAATGGTTCAGTGTCAAATTGTCAATTAGTTTATGCATGGAGTATCTTTGACTTTTTCACTTAAGCTGTTTTGGTTTAAATCGATTTATATACCATTAATTAAATTTAATGATTTTGATTGTAAATCTCCGAATTTTTTTATTAAATTTCAAATGGATTTGGTTTGAAGTGGGGCTCTTCTTGTTTTAAGAAATCTTGCGTATGATTTGAAATTTTCTTGTTTTTGAGACACTTAGAAGAGAAATAGCCATTTGTTTTAAAAAAAGAGTGTTCTTTCTCTAATTTACTGTGATGAAATGCTTCTGAATTATGAGGATTGAGTTTGCATGGGCGAAGAGTTTTAGGGCCTATTCTTAAGGTTCTAAAGCATACAAGGTATTTGGGGACTTTGTTTTTATTGTCCAGAGTCTTTGGATTTGGAGTAATCCATACACTAGGCAGAACTTTTCAACTTAGAAGATTGTTTCTTTAGTACCTAATTTTCCACACTAACAACAAATAAACTTAATAGCATTTTTGTTTGTCTAGATTTTTCAAGAAAGTTCTTTTCAAGAAAATTAAAGCTTGATTGCGAGGCCTTAGAACCTTGACAACAAACAATTGGAGACATCGAAATCTAATACCGTGTAAACTAGGTTTTCTTTGTTCGCAACATGAAAATTTGGTAAGGTGTTGAAAGTCTAGATGTGTGAGTTCCAAAGTAAAACGAAAATAAATAAAAATTCTAGTTAAAATGGTTCAGTGTCAAATTGTCAATTAGTTTATGCATGGAGTATCTTTGACTTTTTCACTTAAGCTGTTTTGGTTTAAATCGATTTATATACCATTAATTAAATTTAATGATTTTGATTGTAAATCTCCGAATTTTTTTATTAAATTTCAAATGGATTTGGTTTGAAGTGGGGCTCTTCTTGTTTTAAGAAATCTTGCGTATGATTTGAAATTTTCTTGTTTTTGAGACACTTAGAAGAGAAATAGCCATTTGTTTTAAAAAAAGAGTGTTCTTTCTCTAATTTACTGTGATGAAATGCTTCTGAATTATGAGGATTGAGTTTGCATGGGCGAAGAGTTTTAGGGCCTATTCTTAAGGTTCTAAAGCATACAAGGTATTTGGGGACTTTGTTTTTATTGTCCAGAGTCTTTGGATTTGGAGTAATCCATACACTAGGCAGAACTTTTCAACTTAGAAGATTGTTTCTTTAGTACCTAATTTTCCACACTAACAACAAATAAACTTAATAGCATTTTTGTTTGTCTAGATTTTTCAAGAAAGTTCTTTTCAAGAAAATTAAAGCTTGATTGCGAGGCCTTAGAACCTTGACAACAAACAATTGGAGACATCGAAATCTAATACCGTGTAAACTAGGTTTTCTTTGTTCGCAACATGAAAATTTGGTAAGGTGTTGAAAGTCTAGATGTGTGAGTTCCAAAGTAAAACGAAAATAAATAAAAAATTCTAGTTAAAATGGTTCAGTGTCAAATTGTCAATTAGTTTATGCATGGAGTATCTTTGACTTTTTCACTTAAGCTGTTTTGGTTTAAATCGATTTATATACCATTAATTAAATTTAATGATTTTGATTGTAAATCTCCGAATTTTTTTATTAAATTTCAAATGGATTTGGTTTGAAGTGGGGCTCTTCTTGTTTTAAGAAATCTTGCGTATGATTTGAAATTTTCTTGTTTTTGAGACACTTAGAAGAGAAATAGCCATTTGTTTTAAAAAAAGAGTGTTCTTTCTCTAATTTACTGTGATGAAATGCTTCTGAATTATGAGGATTGAGTTTGCATGGGCGAAGAGTTTTAGGGCCTATTCTTAAGGTTCTAAAGCATACAAGGTATTTGGGGACTTTGTTTTTATTGTCCAGAGTCTTTGGATTTGGAGTAATCCATACACTAGGCAAAACTTTTCAACTTAGAAGATTGTTTCTTTAGTACCTAATTTTCCACACTAACAACAAATAAACTTAATAGAATTTTTGTTTGTCTAGATTTTTGAAGAAAGTTCCTTTCAAGAAAATTAAAGCTTGATTGCGAGGCCTTAGAACCTTGACAACAAACAATTGGAGACATCGAAATCTAATACCGTGTAAACTAGGTTTTCTTTGTTCGCAACATGAAAATTTGGTAAGGTGTTGAAAGTCTAGATGTGTGAGTCCCTAAGTAAAACAAAAATAAATAAAAAAGTCTAGTTAAAAGGGTTTAGTGTCAAATTGTCAATTAGTTTCATATCCAAAAGATATATGGAACATTGTGCTTTCTTGATTCATATTAGAAAAAACAATTGACAAACTTTTGTTTTTTGATAAAAATATATTGAGATTTAAGAAGCACATATATCATGATAAATTGCATATTAAAATGATAAGCTAGTCGGGAGTTTAGCTAGATTTTACGGCTTTTTTGGACAAAAAATATATTATTATATTATTATTACAATTAATGGTAAAATCTTATGGGAGAATAGCTTCTCTTTATAAACGTTATTTTAAGCATTAAAATTTCACATTTTGCACTAAAATTGATTATATCACATTTTGCATTGATATGGCTTTGAAAACACAACTTTAGTATAAACACATTTTACACTAAAATTACAAATTTTGAAATTTCGATACAAAAAAGAGGCTATTTTTTAGAAAAATTTTCCACATAAAATAATATAATTTTTTTATAAAAAAATCTCTAGATTTTACTTTAAAAGTGTTGCAAAGAAATAGGGTATAAAAGGTTTAACGATATTGTATCTGTATGCAAAATATTACTTACTGGTGTATTCTCAAAATGTATAATTATATTATGCAAAGTTTGAGCATAATGAACTTAGCTTGAATGGAAAGGGCACAATAACAATTTTATCATCGAGAAAACCAACGGAATAATTATGAATGTGCAAGTGTTTAAATCTTAAAATTTTTGGGACATCAAAATTTTGATGATGCATAAAAAATAGAAATATTTCTTATCAATTTCTATCTCCAATGTTTTTGAAATCTTTATCTAGACAAAAGTTTCTTAGAAATGCAGTTTCTTACTCGTACCAAATATATTCCCATTAATGCTTTATTATAAATACTAGTCGCTAACCCATGCGATGCACGGGAAAGCTATTGAAAAATAGATTTAATCTTTCTTTTATTCTATAAATAGTAATCATTGTGTAGCGGACACCATAAATTACATTTTATTGAAAATTAAAATTAAAAATTAAAAAGAAGAAAAGAGGTATAACATAATTTTGAGTTGTAAATCCATAGCCTAATAACATTTTAAACTTTTTTTTAATGGTCTAATGTGTTTGGGTCTAAAAGAGTATGCGTAAAACCAACCATGAAAAGTTCTTAAGAGTGGAGTTTATTTGGATTGAATGTGTTTATGGTTAATACTTACGCACTTTCGTTTCAATGGCCAATTAGAGGGGTTATTATCAACCAAGTTTACCAAAATGACATTTTACACCAGTTGACATTTGCATCACATTTTTCAACACCACCAAATAAAAAAAATTAAAAAAAAAAGTTGAAAGAAAAAGTTGAAAAATTATTTTACATGATCCTTTATCTGAAGAGCCAATCTAGATTCAACTTGCTTCTAAAGCGCAAACAAATCATTTCCCAATTCTCAATTCCATTATTAGTTATCTCAATTTCATATTGCTACCACGCCAAACACCTTTTCAATGCGTACTTAGATGCATAAGATCCCATAGAAAGCTCTTGCCCAATTGACATTTGGCCACAAAAGCTAACAGCCCCAAAAAAAATCTACAACTACTTCACACTCTTGGCTTTAGTATTCTTGGAACCAAATACTTACTAATCATCAGATCTTGTATAGCAAATTGTTGCACACCCCGAACACTTTTATTCATTTGATAACAATTTCCACAATTACTACAATAGGCCATTGAAAGAAAAAAAAAATTATATAGCAATAGTAACTTCAAAAGCTAACATAGTAATGTTTGAGGGAACGTTTCATTAACCAGAATGCAAATCAAACTAAACTCTCTAGATAAATCACTGCTATGACAGTGCATGTCCTCCCATTACTTCTTGCAAGCCAATAGTACCAGCAAGATTACCACGATTGCTCAATGCCATGAGAGCATTCCACCTAATGGTCTGACCCAAGCATCCTTCTTCTATATCCCATCTCATGTGTGTCAAAAATTTTGTAGAATGAAAGTTGTCAGTTGGTGGTTTCAAGTAAAAGTCACATTTTGCACAAAATCTAAGCAGCCTAACTCACTAGCTTGATGGAAGAAAAACCAAAACCTCAGCTGAAATTTTTTTATTGCAAAGAGGCAATTACTTTTAGCTGGAAAAAAAAAAAGGAAAAAAGAAAAAGAAAATGCAAGTCTAAAATTCTTCCCAAACCCTTTAAAAAAATAATTAAAAGCAACAATGAAAGAAAATGCTCATCAAAGTATCACGAAATTGAGACAAATATATATTAGTGCCCGAAAGAACTACAAACAACCAAGACAATTAAAAATTTAAAATGTACACACAAAAAAACAAAAAAACAAAACAAAAAAAAAAAGCTTCATGTGAGGATTATGCTTAATTATGCTGTGAAAAGTGGAAACATATGGAAAGCAATAAATTTAATTTATGTATTGAAAACGATTATGCTACTAAAATCTCATACTACACTCATAAGGTTTTTATTTATTTTAAATCTCACTTATCAAAAAATTAAATTTTTTTTAAAATTTCACATTTTTCCGAGTGCCATCATCAATTGGAAACAACTGGGGCTTTAGTTTCATAGGAGTATATTGTTATCAACAAAAAGATTTTGCCAAAAAAGAATGGAATCAAAATTATTTTGGGGTTTATGTGATTTGTGAATGCTTGAAACCATAAAAAGATGGGCCATACTATAGTATTTCCAACTACCATAGTGACTTGTTTTGTGGAAGGTAATTTTCATTGTACCAAGCCCAACCTCTAAGTCCTACACTTGTGTTCAATTATGCACTACATCTAGTCCTAATTGGCTTTTATGTTTAGAATTATATGCAAAACTAAATTAATTAGGCTCCAGAAATAAAATAAAATAATTCTAACATAAAAGTTAAAATTTCATAAAATAAACGTGAATTCTAATATCAAACTCCAAATATCTTATATAACATGCAATGAAGAAACCCAAAAAAAAGAAAAAAGAAAAAGAAACTATAGAAGCTAAACATACAAATAAAAAAGTAATTAAAAGACATTGACACACAGAAATTAATATCTAATACTAAAGAAGCATGCCTTGCTCAGAAATTTTTTTTATTTCAATAAGATCAAACCTGGCTCAAAAAACCTTGAATTAAAAGAAAAAAATTTAAGTAAATTAGTAAAACAGATGGCCAAATAAAGAAAATAGGTAAGAGGAAAACTCCTAAAATTAAAGTAAAAACATCATTAACCATTTTAAAAACTCTAAGCGACGAAGAATGGCAATCCCCCATCTCAACAACATCTTTGCCAAAGAATGCATACTATGACACATCAAAAAGTGTACCTTCTGCATCACTGAAGAACTCAAGTAAAAACCTGTCAATTCTCCAAACCTACAATTTTAAAAAAATACACTCCAATTATAAGAAAGACATTTAATGAAATTAATTATTCCCAATTAGAAAAATACACACAACCTTGCATGCTTATATGCATATAGAGCTGGACAATCATAAAAGGGTTTTTGGAACTAATCATAACCTCTCTCTTAAGCCATTTTTGAATTCAAACATGTTCCAATTTTCTCAAAAAAATTAAAAAAAAAATTAAAAATCTTTTGCTAAAATCCACATTATAGAAAAACACAAAACCATTAACTTATTTCAAACAACAAATGATGGAGCATAAAACATAGCCAAACGTGAAACCATATAACTTATTTCAATGAAAAAAATTGGAGTGGCATTTCATGAATTTGCACAAATAAGTCATTCTATCCACTATAGTGACAATTTGTGAATGTAGGATTATACAAAATATGAATTGTTTTGATTCATGGGCAACTAAACAGGCCTAGAGATGTGCCTAATGAGGGAAACACGCAAAGAAAAATCCATTATCAGCTCAAATGTTATTTGCCTTAGTCAAATAGTTCGATAGTTGATAGATTCATAATTTCTCTGCAACTAAAAGTAATGACTCAAACATTTGTGGATTATGGGTTCGTTTGGATAGAACTTATTGCTAAAAATTGAAAACTGAAAACTGAAAACACTGTAGCAAAATAATTTTTAAATGTGTAAATAGTGCTGCGGGACCCATTTTTAATAAAAAATTGCTAAAAACGTACATGAACAGTGCACGCACTGCACGCTTATCCCCCACAACAGAAGAAAAAAAAAAAACTGCGGACGCAGCAATAATAAACTGATCCAAACCAGCACTATATCTCTTTCTTTGGCAGTTTTATTTTAGTATATATCCTGTGCCAAACGGTTAGCAGACGGTGAAACACAAATGTTTGCATCACATTTTGCCACTAAGAATTAATTTTCAAATACACAATCAATAAAGATTTAAAAAAAAAAGTGACGTGCTTGCAACAAAAGGAAAGGAAGAAAACAAAGGGTTTCGCAAGGGTTTCGGTTAAAAAGGCTTTGAGTTTGGGCTTTATGGTGGAATTAAATGTATAAGAAGTGGGCAAAGGGCTGGGAATTATTTTATATTTATTCATATTTTAAAATTGATAGAAACTATTTTAAAATTATAGGACAAATTTAAAAAAGATGATAAAAATGACATGGCTGCTGATATGACTTAACGTGAACGTAGTAATATTAAATGCTACACTTCAACTTTTAGTATTATATAGATATAGATTAGTGGTTGTCTAAGTAGATGGATGACAGCTAGCAAAGTTCGCTTTAATGCAATTGCAGCAACTGGGAAAGGACAAGCCACGGATGTCTCAGAGTTCAGAGAAGTTATTGTTTGCAGGAAATAATAACGGGTGTGAACACATTGAAATTCAGACTTGCCCACATAACGCATGGATTGGGAGTTTCTTTTCCCGAAACCAACTTCTAAACATGATCATTTTGGTATAATTCTTATAAAATATTTACTTATTCTTCTTCACTTAATATGTTATGTACTCCATTATAGTTTGTCATTATTTACTTGCCACGTTCATTTTCTCTTCCTACTTTAAACAAATCGAAAATTATACCAAGATTAGCTTCTAGAAAGCTAGAACAAGAGTTGCACTAAATTTGGGTATCAAGTGCTTAGTGGTAATTGGTAAGTGGTAACAAAATAATCAGTGAGAATCTAATCACAATTAAAGAACTCAAAAACAATTGACAAATTGCATCTATTTCAAAAAAAAAAAAAAATTGTTTGAAAAATATGGGTCAACTCAACCCATCCCGCTACCCAACTCGACCCATAACCCGATTGACCCATTAAAAAATGACCCGTTTTGACCCGCAATCCGATTTACCCGCAAAACTGATTGACCCGACTTGACCTGCCCGTTTTGCCACGTCTATGCGCGGGTTGGTTGTTTAGGCCTGTTTGATAAGGGTGTTTAAACAACAAAAATTGTTGTTTAAATACCAATTCTACAAACTTTTTCACTTACATGTATTTTCACAATACTTAAACAATGTTACTAGAAATCTCTTACCAAACGGACTTGTTTTTTTTTTTTTTTTTTTTTTTCATATCAAACGGTAGTTAGTTTTATTTATTTTTCTTTTGCTGAATGTTTTATTAATTTATTAGTTTTTAATTTTGTAGTAATTAAAAATGACTTTTAATAAACTATTAAAAATTATTATATTATTATTATTATTATTATATTATTATTATTATTAGTATATTATTATGTAGGGTTATGAGTATAAATTTATACAATTTCAATTTTTCATCCCTTCACTTTTTAATCATTCCAACCAAATACACTGGAAAATTAAATCTATTATATCTTTTCAATTTTTCACCATCTCACTATTTCTTATCCTCTTACTAATTTATTACATAACTTATTGAATTAGTATTAATACAAAGAATAAACTTTAACTCATACAGATATACTTATATTTTATTAAAATAAGAGTTTTACTAATGTATACCCCAAGGCATTATTCAGTGCTGACTTAACACTAAATGTAATTGATGCATTTGCCTAAGGCCCCAAGTATACAAAAAGGCCCAAATTTTAATTTAATTAAGTCAAAATATTAGCCAATAAATAAAATAATATGTTTTATCAAATGAAAAACAAGAAAAAAGGGAGTGATAGAAATGTTGCGTTCACAACATTTTTCACAACACTTTTAGAATAAATCCTAAGTAGCACGTTATTAGATGCTGTTATTGATGGCAAAAAAATAATTTCAGTATTTTGAATGTAGTACTTCTCAAAAATAAAAAAGAGCAATACACAAAAAAATTCATAACATTTTTCACAATAGTTGATTAGGCAAACTTTTACTAGTTCTCACCTAAGTCCACTACTAACTTTGCTCTTTTACTTACCACTATCATTCTACCACATTAACAGGTGTGAAAAGTTTTGTCAAATTTTTTGTATCTGTAGACTTTCTATAAAAAATAAAAAATAAATTCCAAATGGTTCATGTTAATTAGTAATAATATTTAGTCTTGCATCTAAAACAAGATTATAGAGCTTAAATAATATTTAATTTTTTTAAAGTCATATTTAAATATATAAAATGCCTCGATTTTAATTTTTGTTTTAGCCCCCCAAATGGATCAAGTTGCCCCCACAACCCCACATAAATTAATAAACAATTTTATAATTTTTTAAATATTAAAAAGTGATTAAGTTTTTGACAGTTTTTTCAATTTTTCATAATTTAAAAAAAAAAAATTGAATCTCAACGTAATGATTTGATTTTCTACTTTGCGTTTGTTGTTATAAGTCAATATTGGCGTGTGATGATTCTTGTAAGTCAAATTGCAAGTTGAAAGCAAATTAAAGATAAAGCAGGATAAATATATGGTTGTAAAGAGGACGGAGGGGATAAGGAAATTGTGGAGGTTACCTTACCTCTCTCCATATCTCTCTTTCATTTTCAAGTGTGAAACTTCTTCACAAACTGGTCCCCATAAAAGGATATAAAGGGTAGTTGGATAATATAGATGCTAGAGAAATTTCAAACCATATGAATTAAGTGTCTTATTAGGGTAGTTGGATATCATAAATGTTACCAGAAGCAGCACTAAAAGGATATAAAGGGTAGTTGGATAATATAGATGCTAGAGAAATTTCAAACCTTATGAAT